>VZTM01037578.1:143728-165276 GCA_013400555.1 Jacana jacana
ATGGTAAGAAGTTGAGCTTTAGCCTGGGGCAAACTCTGTTTGTCATCCATGGCTTGGGTTTAATGGTCTAGGAGATCAGTTTTCCTTGGAACAGCAGCTCCGGGTGGGAGGATATTATATTCTGTCTGAAAATACTATATCCTGTCTCTGTGAGTAGTTAACATGATACTTGGGGCTGATAACCTCTGTCTGATAAAGTGATAGGCCGGCGGTGTGAACCTTTTCAGGGGGGAGAGCACGACTAAAACTCTGCTAAGGTCGTAAAACTGCCTAAATGTTGTGTTTGACATTGACCTTGTTGCTTTGCTGCTTAGCTGCTGCCAAACCAAATTCCACAGGTTGATTAGAGCCCTATCCAGAGGTCTTCTTTTGAAATGTGACTTTGTCAATAACTAAAATGCAAACTATTTTATATAATACTTTGAACTTTGTTGTGCAAGCGGCAAGACTTACAACACCCCCTTTGCAGGCTATTCCATTAACCTTGTTTTTCAGGCAAAGAAATGGAGTCAGAGTAAATTGTCCAAGGTCATTTGGCAGTATCGTTATTACTATTTTTGCTACTGATTTGGAGCACTTCTGTAGGAAAAAGGAATTGCAGCTGAACTGAAGGATTTCTTCATGTTTGTGTGTAATCAAAGGGTCGTTCTAAGTACTTGAAGCCTTAGAGATGTAGAAGAGGATTCTCTGAAAGGAAAGTTTATGAGGCTGGTATGATGTCCCTGACTTTCTCTGTTAAAAACACTTCTGCAGTGCTGGGGAACCCTGTTGGACTGCTTCCCTTGTTGTAGTAATGACATTGGGTGAAAGGGTGAGGAAACCCGCCTCACTTAAACCTCTTAAACTCAATTATGGCTTTGCCAAGTTTTACTGACTGTGGTAGAGCATCAGGAGTAAAAATGGCTCGAGCAGATGTCGCCTCCCCTCAGAAGAGCCTTTGCTGCTGCCGTAGTCTGTGATGCACAGACTGGTTCCTACATCATGTTAAAAGGCAAACAGCAGAACAGAAATCAGTCCCCGGTGGTTTGAGGCATTTGCTGGGTGGTTTTTTTTTTGTTTTTCAGGTTGCCTGGTTGTGAAATTCGGTTGGAATTTGAAAAGGGACTGGGCAGGAGCAGCGTGTTTTTCCTCAGTGCACTTAGTTCCCTGTGTGTGTTAGTCACACCGACCGAGTAGGGGGCAGGAAGAGTCACAGCTTTTCAAGGCAAACAAAGTGTGTGTGTGGGAGGAGGAGGAGGGGGGGGGCTGAATTCCAGTCCTTATAATTCACCAAATTGTGTTGTGCTCCAGTTACACCTGGTTGAAAGCCTTTCATACCTCTTGCTGAGGCACAATTATCAGATAAGCTATTGATTACATCAGTTGGTGAAAGGAGGAAAAGCTCAGGATGTGAGATTCCAGCTGAATTTGCAGTGGTGAGGTTTAAAGAACCGCCCTCCTCTGAAAATAAAAGATGGCTTTAGCAATAAAAGGTGGGCTTTGAAGCAGGGATTTTTGCAGATTTCAACAGCCTTCACAAGCCTCACGGTGCATAAATATGGTGAATGTGATTTTTTTTCTTGAAAGGAATAGTTTTGATTCTTTTTTTAGAAATCTCTTGAAAGTTTTGCTACTGGAATAGTGGAGAGGTTGTATTAGAGCTAACGCTGTCCTTGGCCGTTTTTCCCTTTCTTTAACTGATGAGTAAAGTGGTTTATAATCAGCTTCCTACCACACCAGCTGTTTTTCTGTGTTATTCAGCATATTTTTTTTTCCCTCTGCTTGCGAGTATCCAGTTTTATTTCTTGTTTTTCACACAGGCAGACACTGAAGGACTGTGGTGCTGCTTCTGCTGATGTTTCAATTCTAATAAAAAAAAATTATATCTAATATAGCTCTTATTCACACACCGATCTTTGTCCCTAACAACTGGCTGCGTAGGCTCTGCTTTGACATTTTCCTCAAGCTGAAAGCCAATTTCATTACCAGAGCTCTCCTGTGAGTTCTTGCCATTTCTAATATGAGTGTAAATGTTGACTTACTGCCCGGTTGCTGGGAATGAATAACAGGATATTTGGCTCAAGACTTAAGATTTTTGAACTTGTGAATAGTTTCACCTCAAAAAAACCTTGCGGAGCTTAGCCTGTTGTGTAATCGCCGGTTCCCACAGCAGTGTACCTGCCGCTTAACAGGTGAAGTCACAGTCCCAACCGGGGTGTCACAGCTACCTTGTTGGCACTGTGTTAATTCCTGAGCAGCTACAGTTGGGCCACAGGGAAATGATGGATGTGCTTTATCTGAAAACACGAGCAGAGACTCCTCCTGTGCTTTCCACCTCAACCTGTCCTTTAAATAAAACATTTCTCAGACCAGATATGTCTTTTCCCCATGTGTTAGTTTGCCTGCTGTTGAGTTACACGCAGTAATGTAGAACTGCTTAAAATAGAGATGTTGCTGTGAAAAAGTACCTTGTTCTTCCCCCCTTCTTGGAGGTGAGACTGAAAGAATAAGTCTGATTTGGGTTTGGAATGTTAAATCAAACAACCTTCTCTCTTTCTTTGATACCGGCTCTTTTAGTCCAGCCGGTATTTTAGGAGTGAATGTCTGTGTCTGAGAAAAAGGCATGACCGGAAAGGAGATTTTCCCCGCTGTTGCCCTTGTTTTAATCTTGTAAATGAAAATATTTTCTGTTTTCCTGCTGCTCTGAGCCTAGTGCTCCCCAGAGAACCTTACAGCATGTGGAAAACGCGCTGCCTGGGAAATGTGTACAGACAGCAAGATGTTCAACCGACTTAGGTGGAATGAAGGAGGAGCTCTGAGTTGGGTTTTATTTCACTTCTCCCTTGAGGTTGCCTTTTCCTCCATCTGCCTTCAACATGCAGCGTCAACTGGGCGCTTCTTAGTTGGTCGCTGCCAGCCTTTGGTGGCCAAATCCAACTGTGTGTGCCCCCTTAGATGGGAGTACAGTTACATACCTCTAACCTTGGTCTCACATGATGCTTCAATGCCAGTACTTTACCTCTAACCTCTCCAAACACCAATTTTTTGATAATTTAGGACCCCTTTTCCATCTTGTGCCTGGTGAAATTGCCTCCAGTGTGAAGTGAGGAAACCTGTTGCGATGTTTAGTGTTGAGCTCCATGGTTAACACCCCTCCAAGGAAGGAGTTAGAGCTTTTCCATACTACTAAGTCTCAAGAAGAGATTCTTAAGGTGGCCTTTATTAATGATGATATTTAAGTCCAAGATAATCCTCTGTTGATAAAAGAACCCAGCCTACCTACTCGTTAGCTACTCCTCGATTTTGTGTCTAATCTGCACCTGGTGATGTTAGTGTGGCCTAAAGTCTCGAGTAACTCAAAATTATTTTCACTGAACTCTACTGTTAAAAAGCCCTGAAATGAAAAGGCTTGAGGTGATGTGTAGTCATCTTTCAGGTTGTTGGATATGGAATACTAGTAAACAACTTCTAAAAATAGTGGGATAGAACTGTGCTGGAATAGCCGTGTATTGGGCCACGCTGGCTATATATAAAGAAGTGTTTTCATCAAAAGTGTTTTTCAAAACTTGCTGTAACAGAACACTTTAATCTCGAAAGAAATGAGTTCAGGTTCCAAAGAATGCAGCTGTAGCTTCACTAACTGCCTCCTGAGTGCTGGTGTCAAATCCCGAGGCCCTAGATTAACCCAAAATTGTAACGATGTTCTGTTCTCCTTGGTTCACTTCTCACATTCTCTTCTAAATCGCACTTTATATTGTAAAGAACACGCTGCCATGTTAGATTTGCACTTTAAATTAATTGCCAGTTGTTCTTGCATGTAACAGCTGTTGAACTTGATATCTTAAATTGTTTTTTTCCCTAAAAAAACCCCAAGCCTTCTCACCTCTTTTTTGCACATGGGTTTGGGGATCTTTAGTATGAATCTTCTCTTGACATTTTAATTTGAAACCTGCTAGAATGCTGTAAAGTAGAAAAACTACAGGCCAGCTCGTGATAACGGACTGGGTTTCAAATCAATATTTCTGTTAAATAACAAATTGCTCAATTTTCCTCTCCTGTGACTGGTGTAACTAGTGTGCTGATACCAGGTTAGGAGTTAGAGGTTTGAGGTATTGAGGGGGAGGAGTTACTGCTTAGACCAGGGTCAAATAGACCTCCCTTTAAATGGAAATGTCACTTTTGGTGGAAAATAACTTGTCTTTTTAGGTGTGACAGTTTACTTGCCGTAGGTGTCTAACAAGAACAAGGTGCAGAAAGCTACTAGGAAAAAGCTTTTTTGGTAAATCTGTAGCTGTTGGAGGAGTTTTAGCTTGTGTTTTAGCAGCGGTATTTTGACTGATGAGAACTGTAATGCAGTTTGTCGTTGGTAGCGGCACCGTGTTTGTCTCTCCTTGAAACAGGCATTTAAAACAAGATAGGAACATCCTGGGGAGATGTAGTAGTTCCCAGAGGCAACAAATGCCCTCTGTATCCCAGCGTGCAGAGAAGCAGCAGAGAATTGAGCTCTTCTTGCCTTACCTTCGTTGCTGCTGGTAGTTTTTGGCTACAGAGAACAGATGGCCCGAATGATTGTGCCCAGCAAGTTTGGTTATACCACTTGAAAAGTTTTCAGTGTTATGTTTCTTCCCCGGTGGGAGCCTTATGTGGGAAGTGCTGGTGCCTAGAAGAGAAATAAATGTATTTCTATGCTATAGGCATGGTTTGACTCAATAATGCATGTGGCATCCTCTGATTTTTGCCTGCTGTGGTATGTTTAAAGAAATGGTGTAAACCTGAGTTTGTAGCATTTGCCACAGCTCCTGCTTCGCTGAAGTTGAAGCTCTGTGTGGTCAAAAAGAACCTTTTCCCAGAGGTGCATAACTAAGGCTCAGCAGAGAGTTAAAGGGTGCAGCTGTGCGTTCTTGCACGTGCCGTGTACCCTCCTGGCCGTGCTTTGCTGGGATACCGTGTGAACTCGCAGCTCATCCGAGAAGTCTGGGGGGTCACAAGGCGGTTTTGACTTCTCAGGACGAGCAGCCTGAATGAAGTTACACTAAAATGCGTTAACGCAGGGTTGAATATAAAACGCTGCTGAAGATTAAGTGTTGGATGATCTTTGGCCTTGAGATACTCCTCAGAGCTTTTATTCTAACCACCTCCAATTAATAAAGGCGAGTTCGAGTTCTTACTCGGGGGCCGTGTTGCTTTAACAGGCACCAGGCTGCCAGCGATTGCAGACACTCATTCATTTTTAACTCATTACGCTCAGCCTTTCTGAAAAAAAAAAGGCTGCCTGTTCTCCTAATTGCTTATCTGAACGCATCGCTTACTAGAAAACAGGCTCCTGAGAATGCCTTGTTTCCTGAAACAAAACTGCAGTCTTTGCCAGTGAGTCTTCATCTTTCTCCCTGCCCTTTCCCTGTGGCCCATTATATCTCACCTGAACCAGCCCAACAGGTTTTTTTTTTTTCTACTGGTGTGAGGATCCCCGAGGTGGAGGAGGCCACCTTAAGGTGTGCTTCAGGGCTTGGATGAGCAGGGAGAAATCGGAATCATAGGGAGGGTTCAGTTTGGGGGCGATGAGGGGTTGGTGAGAGGTGGTTGAGATTCCATTTCTGGAAGCTGGAACGCCCTACGCTCTGCAAAAAATAGTCCCTGCCGACTATTCATATTGTTCCTTTTCATACCCAAATCTTCCTGCTTAGCCTGATAGATGCCTCCTTTGAAGTTGGGCTGAAGTACTACAAGCAGCTCGCAAGCTGTTGTCTTTTATGTTTTATTGAACTTGTGCTTGTAAAATGATCGGTGCAGCAGTTACTGACAAGGCTGGGGTTGAGGAAAAGAGAGAATCAAGCTCCAGGAAAGAACGTAGGCAACGTGTTGGTGAGTCTTGATGTAGGTTGCAAACGTTGAAGGTGCCCTGCTTAACCCAAAAGGGTCTTAAATTTCTTTGTGTTTTCAGACTGTGTATCTTAAGTTCTTCTGGTCCAACTGGTGGACTGCAGTGAGAATTAAAGTAAGCAGATTCAGCTCTGAAGTACCCAGAAAGTATTCGCGTGATCCCTCAGCTGAGTTGCATTAATGGGTGGCAGCGAAGTCCTGGGAAGCGGCTCTAAACCCTCCCGGCGCTTTCTGCTCTGGTGGCTTCTGTGCTTCATTCTTCTGGGCATCAGGAGTGGTCACAGAGCTGAGACCTGGCGGTAGATTGAAGATTTTATTGATACCGGGGAAGGAGCTCAAGATGGTTTTGCTCAATAATAGAAAATAATGAAATACCGGCAGGGAGTAAAATTCCCTTTGCTGTTGAAACAGATGAAGGGGATTTTAGGTGCTGGTCAGAGGATGGTGCCACCCATGGGGATGGCAGAGGCCTTTTTTTTTTCCTCCAGCAGCATCCCACAAGTCACTGGTGGGATCCACAGTGCTTTGTGGGAGTTCTGCAGATGGGTTTCTCCTGGTCTTTTTCTTCTAGACAGCAACGCTGCTGCTGCTGCTTTCTAGTCAAGATCTAAACGTGATTGTCCTGAAGGTGTGGGCTGTAAACTACACTGCCTGTAAAAATAAATCAGATTTTCTGCAGTGCCGCCTACCCTGAAGCATCAAATAAGGTACAGAAGTGATTTGGGTAGCAGGCATGTGGAGGAGCACAGGGAGGAAGCGGAAGCCAAGTGTTTCAGTGTATCTTAACTTCTTCTTATTCACAAAAAGGAGAAATGGGGAGAATGGGTGCTATAAAAGCAGCCTCAGCGATGGGAGGGCAGGAGGGTGAGGATCTAACGGGATTCACTGCTGCTAGTGCCAAGTGTAAGCAACTTGGCCAGCAAACTGTGGCTCCTCTGGGGTGTGGAAAGATGCAGTGGATGTCAATGCTCAAATCTTGCTGTGATGCCTGATTCCTAATCAATAAGATGTGGTTGATCCCAGGCATTTAATATCCTCTAATGCTTTTAAACGTGCAGAAGCAAAAGAAAAGCGGTCTTTTGGAAGGCTTGTAAGGTCCTCTGGCTGTAGAAGTTCTTACACTCGTTTTGGAGGGTTCCAAGGGCTCTGGTGAAAGGTCAGTGTTGCCTTTCAGTTGAAGTGGAAGATAGAGGAAGTGTGAGCAGCCGGACAAAGGAAAGCTTTACAGCCTCCCTACCCTCCAGCCCAGTAAGGGTTGCTGGTATGGGCTGGGGAGTGAGGTTTCCTGCTGTGTGAGTGATTTGGATAAATAGGGGCTCCAGCAAAATTGTTTTCTCTGCTTCCTAATTAGCTTTCCTGTTTACACAGCTTTCCCATATTCGAGTGAGAGTTGAATATTCACAGTTGGGCTTCGGAAAGGAATATGAAGGAAATGGTGGAACAGTCGAACTTTTAAACCTTCTGTTTGGTTTTAATCGCCAGACAGCCCTGGCTGGCTGACAGCTTCAGCGTTTCAGTCGTGTTGAGCTTCAGCCTCTGACTCCTGTTACTTCAGCAAGTTGAAGTGGTGATTGGTGTCATTTCAGGAACTCGGGAGTGGACTCCGAACTTGTGCTGAGACATGTGACTTTGTTAATGTTACAGCGCTCGACTTTTGGGTTAAAAACTCTCCAGCAGAGCTTCCTGAGGAGGGCAGACCTGTTAGGACTTTTCCAGTGCTGAGTGAGGAAGCCAGACTTCATCGAACTCCGGCGTAGAGCTGAACAGAGTGGGGCGAGAGGTTTATTTTTTGGTGTGCTTTTTGCTTCAAAGCTTGTTTTAATGGTCTTAAACGTTCTGCAAAGGCTGTTTCCAGTGAGAATTTTGCTTGGAGCACGGGCTTCTTCATGAAATACCGATCCTTGAGAGATGATTCATGCTTGACATTGCCCTTTATGTCATGTGACTTGCTTTGCAGGAAATCCATCCTATGGTACGTGCCTGGGCTGTGTGTGCCCCCACTGTCTTAAACTTGTATTTTCAGTTGGGCTTGGTTTTTTTTTCTTTTCAAACTGGCATCTGAGAGCTGCTAGACAAAGCAGCAGCAGAGGTGTGAACCAGCTTTGTCCTCGTGGAACAACCTCATCTACGCCCCACTGTCAAGCTCTCAGGCTGCTTTTCTCCTGCCTTATGTGAGCAGAATAATAGCTCTCTCGGTGATTTCAAACTCGCTGTAAACCGTGGGGTAGTGAGTTTGGGGAAGGGGGGGCTGAATTTGTGGAAGAAGTGGACGAGCTGTGGTGGGGTGGCTCCTGTCCCAAGGGCACAGGGAGTGTCTGCGAGGGCTGGAGCGGAGAGGCAGTTTCTCCAGTTTTTAAACAGGAAGCTTTTGATGATGTTTTTAATCGATTCTGAGCGTCCAAGCAGAAGAGTTCACGGTGGAGGAAGAAGCATTCATTTCTGAACCCACCTCTTTTAATGTGGCTATTAATTTTCAGTAGTTAAGTTTCAGTAAAGGGTGGATTTACTTCCTAGAGAAGGTTTCCCTGCGATGTGGATGAAGGAGATGCCGCTTTGTATTTACATTGTGCTGGCGGGCCGTTTCCTCGGGGTTTGAGAGGAAGGAAACTGTTCTGAGTAAGGGAGAGTCCAAGCTGTATTCTGAATTTCCTTTGCACAAGAAGAACCAGCTGTTGATGCACTGATGAGCACACCTGTAAAACTTTGGTTTTTAATCTGAAGGTCAGTTAGAAAAAGGGTGTTTCACACTTGAGGCTGCAGAGAAATTATCCCATTGCAGTGGGGGGGCAAAGTACCTGGTGTGGGCAGTTGCCTTGAAAGAAAACCACGAGTTTTGCAACCAGAGGTTTGAAAACAGCATTTTAATACCAAAAATCTCTGAAAGACTATTTGAAAGATTTAAAGCACTCGGAGCCATGTCCTTTTATAAGGAATAAGCCTTGGTGTAGCTGTTCCTCTTTGGAACGCTTCAGGAAAAAACACTGGATGGTGGTGGTTGGGGGTGTCTGGAGAATTCATATTATCTGATCCTTTTTTGTGGCGGTTGATTATGCCCTGGTCGGAAGCCAACTGTTGGTAACTCATGAGTGATACTGTCATCTTTGTTTATTTTCCCTTTAGACTTCACTGGCCAGTGAAAACAGCTCAAGCATGGGAAATATTTTTGCTAACCTTTTCAAAGGCCTTTTTGGCAAAAAAGAAATGCGTATCCTAATGGTTGGTCTGGATGCTGCGGGAAAGACTACGATTTTGTACAAACTTAAACTCGGTGAAATAGTAACTACTATTCCTACTATAGGTAAGATTGTTTTTTTTTACATTTCTATAACTGCTCGCTTTGAGATTTGATTCTTACTGGTTGTGGGAGGATCTTATCTCAGCTGCAGCTCTGTTGATTTAAGTGACTTAGTGCTGTGAACAGAACAAGCGCTTGCTAAACCGTGGTATGAAGGTGGCACAGCTGAATTTTCCAGTGGGGCAGGAGATCACATTATGTTGTTTTTTCACTCCAGTTCCTCTCTTTAGTCATTTGTGGAACAGCCCCACAGAAGGGCAGGCTGCCCTCCTAAGCGTGTCGTGGCATCAAGGAGATTAGTTTGAGAAGCTGGAGGTGACTCCAATTTTTTTGGAGGGTGACTGTGAGAGCTGTGTGATCAGAGACATCCCTTGCAGTCCTTTAAGCCCAGGGGATTTTCTGATATAACATAGTTTGCTCTGCATTTTTCTAGCTGCTCAGGAAGCAGTTAAAGCTGTTCATTAGTTTGGGATGAGGGTGGGAGCAGGAACTTGAGAGAACCCATGTTTTCTAAAGGTTTTGGTGTAAAACTCAGCTTGTTTAAAGTAGATGTAAATTTTACACTAATGTTTCTAGTGGTGACATTCTGAGTGTGACTTGTTTAAAGAGAGTAGGGCTGGGGCCAACTGTGTTTGACTGCTATTTTTGTCACAATATCTATTTTAGGTTTCAATGTGGAAACGGTAGAATACAAGAACATTAGCTTCACGGTCTGGGATGTAGGTGGCCAGGATAAGATCAGACCACTCTGGCGCCATTACTTCCAGAACACACAAGGTGAGTCTAAACGCTTCAAATGTTCCAGGATTTTAAAAGTTGGGTTTTCTTAATGTCCTTACTCTGATAGTCAGTGGGGTGGGGGAGAATATTTGTTATTATGAAAGGGTGTGTTTGTGTGTGGCTCTTCTGTTAAGCTTAGTGCAGGTTCAAAGAAGGATGGGAAGAAGTCAGAAACCAGTCTTCCTTGTCTGTCTGACTCGGGGCGAGTCCAGAATTTGGCTTTTCTTCTGTCAGCGTCCCAGCTCTCTGCTTCACTTCAAAGCAGAGTCTTTTACTACGAGCTCTAACAGCCCCGTGAACTGAGAGTTTGTCACTTCTTGGGCTGCTCTGCCTTTATAATGTGTGTGTGGTTGAGTCCTATCACAGGGTTTCAAGAGTTCCTACTTGCTGGAAACTAACAAGATGAAGCCCATAGGTTCCAAACCCACAAACACAGACTAACACCAGCTTTCAGCAAGAACAGGCTTCTCAGAGATGAGATTACAGTAACAACAGACCTGTATTTTTCTGATCCTTACTGAATTGTTTTATATTATCTTTTTTTTCTTCCAAGTGTAGTTCTGACCTCCAGAAGTAGGTCTCATTTGGGAATACCTTGTGGTGTGTGCTTACTCTGATCGTTTGCTTCTTTCTAGGTCTGATTTTTGTGGTTGACAGTAATGACAGAGAACGGGTGAACGAGGCCAGAGAAGAGCTTATGAGAATGTTGGCAGAAGATGAGCTTAGAGATGCTGTTTTATTAGTGTTTGCTAACAAACAGGTATGCCCAAGAAAGGTGCCTTTCTGTAAGAACCCCTGAAAACACACAGTTGTGAGTGCTGGATCTTGAGCTCCATGACTGTCTTTTCAGTGCAATAATCCATAAGCTCTCAGCAAACATCCATTTAGTTTTGTTAAAGACTGCAAACTGAAGTGACCCACTTCTCATCTGTAGGGAGAATTCTTCTAAACAGTCTTGGTGGGAGAAATGCTTGTATTTCCAGGTCTAGGAAAGAATTTGACCCGTTTCCTTTAGAAGGTTGGCTTGGCTCAAGTACAGGCCCTGCCCAAACTTTGCCCAAAGAGAGAGTGAATCCAGAATGCCAGAACCTCCCCGAATCCTACATTTAGGGTGTTAGAGGGCACTGCTGGTGGTGGTGAAAGCACCAAACTGATTTTTAGTGTACTTGTGTTGACCTGTACTGTTCCAGGCCACAAAAGCAGCTGAGACTTCAGCCTTCTGTTGCTTGTAAAGGCCTCAGTAGCTTAAACCCGGGTTTAAAAACCAAGGCCTGTTAAATATGGCTAGTAAATTTCCAGAGGGAATAGCATCCTGCTTGGTCAGTGCACCAGCTCAGCTGCAAAGGGCAGAGAAAGCCCCAAGTCTTGCCTGGGAGCAGGAAAGTTGGCTTATAAACCAGCAGCAATGCTGAGGCGAGTACTGCCTGGTGGTAAAAGCTGATCTTAAATCACCAACTGCAGTCCCAGAAAGCTTTTCTTGAGTGGAAAGGGAGCGAAACAGACCTTGAACTGTAAGCAGTTTTGGGTCAGTGCTGAGGGGCTTGATCCAGGTGTCTCACTTCTGTTTTCTGAGGAGCGATATTCCGTAATGCTGCCAGCAGTGCTGTAAGAAACCTTTAAGACTCTTTGTCAGCATGGGGAAAATAATGGGAATAGAGAAGTAATCCATTGAGTTTTCCTGAAAGAGAAGCTGTGGGTGCTCTTACCTTTATTTTTGTGGCCTTCCAGCCGGTGATCAAAGAGGGTTTGGGGAGGTGGGTGTTTCTTCTCAGCGAGCAGGGGGAGAAAGTCATAGAATCATAGAATAGGATCATTCAGGTTGGAAGAGACCCTTGGGATCATGGAGTCCAACCATCAGCCCCACTCTACAATGTTCTCCCCTACACCAGATCCCCCAACACCACATCTCATGGACTCTCAAACACAGTCAGGGATGGGGACTCCACCCCCTCCCTGGGCAGCCCAGTCCAGGCTCTGACCACTCTTGCTGGGAAGAATTCTTTCCTCATGTCCAGCCTAACCCTACCCTGCTGCAGCTTGCAGCCATTCCCTCTTGGTCTATCGCTCATTGCCCGTGAGAGGAGACCAGCACCAACCTCTCTCCAATGCCCTTTCAAGCAGTTGTAGGGAGTGATGAGGTCTCCCCTCAGCCTCCTCTTCCTCAAACTAAACACTCCCCAAAATGACTCTTCTTCCTTCCCTCAGGACCTGCCGAACGCGATGAATGCAGCAGAAATCACAGACAAACTCGGACTGCATTCCCTTCGTCACAGGAACTGGTATATCCAGGCAACCTGTGCCACTAGCGGAGACGGTCTCTATGAAGGACTGGACTGGTTGTCCAATCAGCTCCGAAACCAGAAATGAAACCAGAAACCTTCCTCTTCCCTCTTTTTCCACCCCTCCCTCTTATTTCCTCCTCTTCGCCCTTCGCTTTACTCTAATGTGGCAAACTGTGCTACTTTGTGGTATCGAGTGCCGGAAGCTGTTTTCATTTCTTTCTTGGTTTTTTTTTTTTTGTCACAGTATATATTGCATCATGCTGTAAATGTGGCAAATACAAGCCTGAAAACAGTTAGGTTTCTTATTTAATGTAAATAGTTTTTGTTTCCAATGAGGCAGGTTCTGGTACTCCTATGCAATATTACTCAGCTTTTTTTATTGTAAAGAAATCAACTCACTGTTTAGTACTTGGAAGGGATTGAGGTTGGGTTAATGGAAGGGTTGCCAGTGGTCCTTGCGAGGCAGAGCTGAACACTTATCTCAGCTGGGTTGTGAGATCCACTTTGGTGGTTGGTTTTTAACCTGAATTCCTTATTATTTTTTTAAATAGTCAAGGAAAAAGTAAAAACACTTTTAAGATCCAAACCATCTGACGTAGCTTCCGCTCTTCTGGCTCCACCGTGGTGACTTCTTGATCCTTTTGAAAGGGGGAAGTGAATGATTGACACCCCAGTGAGCTTCACCCCCTTAAAGAGCAGTTGATAACTAATACATCTGTGGCTCTTCCCGTAGCTCATGGTGTGTGCTCCTATTTGTCCATGCTCGTTTAAAAGATCTGTTGGACCTGGTTTAGGTGAGTTTACAGCCTCATCCTAAACAGCTGACTTTTGGTTCAGGTGAGATTTACTGTTTCCATTGAACTTGAATCATTTCCAGGAGTCAACATTTAAGATTTGTTTTTTCTTTTTCTAGCCTGTCATATTTGTCCAAAAAAAACCAAACAAACAAGTGTTTAGTACTTTTCTCCTGTGTAAAAACCACTCCAAGAAGGCCAACCTTTCCACAGAAAGCACAGCCTGTACTAAGACCTAAGCTCTAGAGGCAGGAAGTCCTGTACTTAACGTTAAGAATTGCCATGAAAAAACACCCCAACATCTATGTGTAGCATCTAGGAAAACAAAAAAAAAATAATTAAAAAGAAACAAACCAACTTAAAAATAAAAGCATGAGAGTCTGGAGAGTCATTCAGCTCTAGAAATATTCAGTCCCATTTTTGGAACAACCCCGTGTCTGTATATGTGTGGAAAAACCCTTGGCATCCCTCATACTGCAAGGTTCAGATTTGCCATCAGACTAAACTTTAAAAAAAAAAAATAAAAAAAGGTAAAAATGATTTAAAAAACCAAAAAAAAAAAAGAGACCTCTCTACTTTTCTTTTGTATTTTGATAAACACTGAAGAAGCTGGAGCTGTTAAACTTTAACTCGAGGAACTATCAGAACTGGTTTATTTAGTCTTGTGGAAACCTTTTGGGTTTGGTTTGGTTTTTTTTTTTTTGCTTTCAATACAGGATTAGTAATGGAACTGTTTTTTGTATACTTGGTTTCAGTTTTCATTTCCACAGACAAGCACTGTAATTGAAGCTTACTAGAATAAAAACAAAAACAACCAACCAAACGGGAAAAAAAAGATCTCTTTAACTATATTTCATGTTTTTTTATGCCACGCTGTTCATTCGATCATCTTGGCAGAATCATAATGGATTCCTTGTTGAATAAAAAGTTTCATGGAACTTGCACTGGGATCACCCTGGTTTGTATCCTCTGTGTTACAGCTTTGGGTCGGTGGAGATCCAGCCAGTGCTTTGACACATCCCAGTTTGCATCAAAATTCCAGGATGTTTCCCTGCTGTTCTAGAAAGATGTGTCTTTCCTCAGTGGGCTCCTGCGGGGATGGGGACAGGGAAGAGGTGGGGCAGCAGATCTTGGGTCCTCTTGGCTTCTGGTGGGATCCTTTCATTGCCTTGAGGGCTTCTGCTGAGCTTCTTGAGTAGCCCCATCAGCTCCCACGTTTAATAACTGGCTCTGAACTGGGGAGGTGGGGGGGTTCTGGAGGAGGGGGGGGATATAAAAGCTGATTTCCTGAATAATTTCTCTTGCATTTTTCCCATTCTGCAGTCCCCTCTGGACCTGGCACAGAGTTCCTCCCAGCTGATCCTCCTGCCTTCCCCAGTCAGCTCCAGCTTCTCATCACTGATGGTCGCGCTGGGGCTGCTGCCCTGTGACCGGAGTTGTGCCACATTTACACAGGCTGGAGATCTCTTAGAGGAGAGGTCTATGAAGCAGGTTAGAGAGGAACCTCAGCAGTGGGGAAACCTGGGCCTTTGGCTGGGTGTCGGAGGAGACCTCAGATAAGTGTGGCCTGAGCTGGCATCTGCTTTCTTGGAGTTGAGTGAGCAGTGACATCTGGGGGGATCTCCTGATCCCTCTGGGCAGGGTTTCCCCTCGCTCCCCAGGTTGTGTTTCCTCTTGAGTCCTTGGAGCAGCGCAGTAACAGCTGGTGTGTCCCCAGACCAGCCCTAATCCTGAGTGTGGGGCTGTTCAAGGACTGTCCTCTCCAGCAAAAAGGGTGTCTCCTGCCCTGTCTTCTCCTGCAGCAGCTGCAGGAGGGAGGTCACATTTATTCAGGTTCAACCTAGAAACCCAACTGCATCCTGGGCTACGTCCCCAGCAGCGTGGTCAGCAGGGTGAGGGAGGAGAGGGACTTGGGGGTGTTGGTGGATGAGAAGCTCAATGTGGCTCAGCAATGTGGGCTGGTAGCCCAGAAAGCCCCCCGCATCCTGGGCTGCATCAGNAGAGGGACTCTTGTTGAGGGAGTGGAACCATAGGATGTGGAGGGAGGGCTTTAAACTGAGAGGAGAGGTGGAGATGAGCTGTGGGGAAGAAGTTCTTTGCTGTGAGGGTGGCGAGACCCTGGCCCAGGTTGCCCAGAGAAGCTGTGGCTGCCCCATCCCTGGAGGGGTTCAAGGCCAGGCTGGATGAGGCTTTGAGCAACCTGGTCTGGTGGGAGGTGTCCCTGCCCAGGGCAGGGTGGGGGGAGCTCTATGATCTTTAAGGTCCCTTCCAACCCAAACCATTCTACCATTCAGGTTTCCCAGCAAGGGCTCCCTGACCCCCGTGTCGGTTCCTTGTGCCCATCTCGGCTGTGAGGGGTCAATAGCATCAGCCACATGGTGTGACAAGGGATTATGGAACTCCTGCAAGTCAGGTTGTTCTTTGAAGTTGTTCATCTTGGCCTTGAGCTCCAAGCTCTCAGGTGAGACCTTGGTGTGTCCCGTTGGGCAGGACATCTCTTTATTCCTGTCCTGGGTGGGAATTGGACTTGAAGGGCCAGCTCTTCTGCTGGTGTCATCTTGTGCTGCTAAAATCAGCAGAGTCCTCCCCCACCCCTCTCTTGGACCTAAAAAAGGTGGATGTGACTCCTCCCCAGGGATGGGTTTCACACACAGCTGGAAGGAGGATGAGGGATGGAATGGGGATGGAAAGCTGGAAAACTGAGATGGGCAGGAGAAATCCGGGGAGAAGGAGCTCTCTGGGCCGGGCTGAGGGGGATGCTGTGATTTTTGTGGGTTCTGGGTGTTTTTCTCTGCTCCCTGCTGTGTTTCAGCTCTCCCCAAAGTTCCCTTTCCATCCTGGTGCCCAGTTCCCCTTCAGCACAAAGCCCTGCTCCCACCATCCCCACCCCTGCCCTTTGCACTGGGACGCTCCCAGCAGCCACCAGTCGCAGCCTGGACTCCACACACACACACACACACACACACACTCACACACACACACACAGAAAAATACCCTCTTGGGGTGGGGGTGGGGTCACCCCAAGCTCAGTCTGGTGGGTGCTGGGGGACACCCCAAGCTCAGTCTGGTAGGTGCTGGGGGACACCCCAAGCTCAGTCTGGTAGGTGCTGGGGGACACCCCAAGCTCAGTCTGGTAGGTGCTGGCAGGGTCAGAGCCCATCAGGCAACGTGGGGGCTCGGGGCTTGTGCTATGGGCTGAGGTCCCTGCGCTGGGTCTGGGGCAGACCAAGAAGAACAACCCCATGAGCCTGCCAAGATGTTGTCCCTGTCCCCCCCCGTCATTGTTGTCCACTCCCAAAATGATGTCCTAGGGTGGGAGGTGGCATCAGTAAAGCTTGGAAGCTGCCCTACAGCATCTCCTGGGGATGGGTTAAGCACGTGCAGACGAGGACAGTGGGACAGAAGGGCTTTATTTCAGCTCGTGGCTCCAACCCCATCACGTGTGTGTGTGTGGTGTCCCATAAATGATGTCCTTGTTGGACATGGGACATGCCTGGTCCCACCCTGCTCCACATCTTCCCTCCCCTTCCTCCTCAGCCTCACCCAGGCAGGGTGATGACACGGCCGTGGGGATGACAGAAGCCCCCTCCAACGCTGGCTGTGGGGAGGGTGGGCTTTTGTCTGCCAAGACACACAAAACCCGCCCTGTCTCAGAGCAGGAGAAGTTGCATCATCAGTGACACAATGGAGGCCCCTGGTGCTTGGCACGGGGCTGTGGAGCCGCTCGGGGCCGTCCAGCTCCGCCTGGATGGAGGTTTCTCTTCACTGATATCAAAAAAAACCCCAATAATTCCCCTTTTCTCCACGCACCAAACAGACCCAAACGCTCACGGTTTTGAGGTTTAAAAGCCTGGGTGGGACCAGAGCTCGCTGCTCCCTGGGTTGGACACGCTGTGGGGTGGACACGACCAAGGAGACACCCCCCCCCACCCAGCTCCATCTTCTCCCCATCAGCAAAGAATTGGTCCAGAGGTTCTCCTTGCAGCCCTTAGACAAATTTCCTGGGGTTTGGGGTTTTTAATCCAAAAATGCTGGTTTTTAAACCAAAAGGACCGTCCATCACCGTCACCCGCAGCTGCTTCAGCCACAAAGTCCCTGCTTGTCCTCAAACTTGGGCTGGAAAAGGGCTCGTCCCTGGGAGATGGGCCCCAGCCCCACACTGGGGACACAGGGGGACACTGTCTGAGGAACCCCACGGTGTGGACATCCCTGCAGTGATTTATGCCACCCCACAGCAGCTTGGGGGCACTGGAGTCACCTCCACTTCATGTCCCACCAGGGAGATGGGACAGGGAGGTGAATGTCACCTTGGGGCACTCTGTCCTTTCCTAGGGGTCCCAGAGGGTGTCCTGAGTGCTCCCCTGCTTGTCTGTGTGCTCCATGGAGAGTATGTGATGACCCATGGGGAGCATCTCCCACCTCACGGAGAACACATGGTCAACGTGGGGCTCTCCTGCCCCACGAAGAGCACACATCACTCCATGGAGGACACTCATCACCCCATGGAGAGCACCACTGCTCCATGAAGTGCATGTGTGGCACCATGGGGACCGCCTATGACCCCATGGAGAGCATCACTGCTCCATGGAGAGCATGTGTCACCCCCTGGGGACCACCTATCAACCTATGAAAAGCACCCATCACCCCATGGAGAGCCCCCATCTCCCCATGGAGAGCACCCATGCCCCATGGAGAGCATCACTGCTCCATGGAGAGCATGTGTCACCCCCTGGGGACCACCTATCACCCTATGAAGAGACCCCCATCTCCCCATAGAGAGCACCCATAGCCCATGGAGAGCACTACTACTCCATTCATACCCATGGGCACCACCTATGACCCCATGGAGAGCAACCCTCACCCCATGGAGAGCACCCATGCCCCATGGAGAGCATCACTGCTCCGTGGAGAGCATGTGTGGCCCCCTGGGGACCACCTATCACCCTATAGAGAGCCCCCATCTCCCCATGGAGAGCAACCCTCACCCCATGGAGAGCATAGGGACCACCTATCACCCTATGAAGAGACATCATCTCCCCATGGAGAGCACCCATGGCCCATGGAAAGCAACCATCACCCCATGGAGAGCATCACTGCTCCGTGGAGAGCATGTGTGGCCCCATGGGGACCACCTATCACCCTATGAAGACACCCCATCTCCCCGTGGAGAGCGTGTGTGGCCCCATGGGGACCACCTATCACCCTATGAAGACACCCGATCTCCCCATGGAGAGCAACCCTCACCCCGTGGAGAACATCACTGCTCCATGGAGAGCATGTGTGGCCCCCTGGAGACCACCTATCACCCTATAGAGAGCCCCCATCTCCCCATGGAGAGCACTACTACTCCACAGAGAGCACATGCATACCCATGGGGACCACCTATGACCCCACAGAGAGCACCCATGCCCCATGGAGAGCAACCCTCACCCCATGGAGAACATCACTGCCCCATGGAGAGCATCACTGCTCCGTGGAGAGCACGTGTGGCCCCATGGGGACCACCTATCACCCTATGAAGATCACCCATCTCCCCATGGAGAACCCCACAGCCCAGCCATCGTACAAACCACGAGCTCCGAGATGCAAAACCCTCCCGGCAGCGCACGAACCCCGGCTTTTATTTTGCAGTTGATGAACATCAAGAGAGGGTTTGAGGAAAGAAAGGCCCCTCCAGCTGCTTCGCCGGCAGCTTCTCGAGGGCACTGAAAGAAGATACTTAAAAAAAACCCACCCAAACCCTCATAATAATAATAATTAAGAATAAGAATAACTGCATCCAAAGTCTCTCTACACGCACTGGAGGCATCTGCAGAGCTTCCAGCATCGCAGCCGGGCCCGTCCCGGTGCCAGCACCCACCTCACGGCATCCTCCGTCCTAAGTCCCACTGGGATGGATGGATCTGGGGAGCGAGGAGGAGAAGGGGGCCCTGGGTGCCTGCTGCCCACTCCACAGATGGGGAGCTGCTGGTGCCACCCCAGCTTGAAGACCAGGAGCTGTGGGTAGAAGAAGGGGCAGATGCCACCACGAAACCCAAGGCCCTTTGGCCCCGGCTCAGCCCCGGCCACCGCAAAAACTGCGGCTTTTTGAATTGAACAGCCTTAAAAAAATCATTGAAGTCTTTGCGAGATCTCCCTTGGGAACCAAATTAAAATCCAACCACACCAGAACCCCCACGGGATCCCTCTCTCAGTCCTCGGAATCGGTGTCGTGGCGTTGCCGGACCCCGCGGGACGGAGGGGACCGGCTCCTGCTCCTCTTCCTCCCTTTGCGGCGCGGGGACGGGTGGTGACCGCGGCCGTCCCGGCTCCGGCTCCGGCTCCTGCTCCTCCTCCGGGCAGGCCGGGGCGAGGGGCTCCGGCCCGAATCCCGGCTGCTGGCAGAGGAATCCGTGTCGTGCCGCCGCCGGCCACCCCGAAGCGAGGTCTCGGGGTGCTGCTGGGTTTTCCTTCGGTGGTGCCTGCGGGGACAGAGGGGAAAGCGAGCTCAGGGACATCGGGGACACCAACGAGCCGGTTTTGGGGATGAAAAAGGGATTTTGGCCAGCCGAAGGGGCATCCTGGCGCCAGCTGCAACGTTGCAGCTCACCTGAATCACAGAATCATTCAGGTTGGAAAAGACCCCCGGGATCATCCAGTCCCACCATCAGCCCTACTCTACAAAGTTCTCCCCTACACCAGATCCCTCAACGCCACATCTAATCGACTCTTAAACACAGTCAGGGATGGTGACTCCTTCTGCTTCCTCTCATTTGAGATAGACACTCAGGTGTATTAGGTTATTATTTTTTGTTTCCCATACACTTTCGAGGCTAGATTTTAGTGTAGATTTTCTTCTTCTTTTTTGTTATTTAAATGCTGGATTCCTTGCCCAGAACTAATTGACACAGTTCAAAGCACCAGTGAAAATCTGTTTACGTGGATTCAGATCAAAGTTTCACCTGTTCTTGTTTCCCTGCTTCTGCCTGGACCCATACAGGAGCTGGGGCTTCAGGCAGAGCCATCCTGCTGCTGAGCCCAGGCCAGGCTGAGAGNGCCCATCCCAGTCCCTCTGCAGAGCTTCCCTGCCCTCATGCAGATCAACACTCCCACCCAACTTAGTGTCATCTGCAAACTCACTGATGGTGCTCTCTATATCCTTGTCTAGATCATCAATAAAGACATTCAACAGAAATGACCCCAACACTGAGCCCTGAGGAACACCACTTGTGACCAGCCACCAGCTGGATTGAACTCCATTGAGCACCACTCTGGGACCATCCATCCAGCCAGTGCTGGATCCAGCAAGTCATTCATCCCATTTTCCGTTGATGATGCTCAGCCTTCCTCCCAACCCAGCTACCTCTCCTCCTGGTCCGGGGAAGAATCGGAGGAAGAGGGGGCAGCATCCCTCTTGTGGTGCTTGTCCTTCTTCTTCTCCTTCTTGTGTTTCTTCTTCTTCTTTTTCTTCTTCTCCTTTTTGGATTTCTTGCTGCTCTCTGGTCTGCAGGGAAGAGATGAAGCAGTGACCACCCCCGCCCCACGCAGGCCACCAGCTCCTCCAAAAACTCATCCCCATCCCTCCCCTCCACGTCCATCCCGCTACATCCCTCCTCGGCCAATGAGAAGCCACTGTGATAAAAACAACCACGATTTTGGGGGCAAAGCAGAGGTTTTGGGGCTGACTCAGGCAGATGCAGAACAAGCCCGATGCCACACGAAGCCAGAGAAGCGGTTTGCAAAATACTGCTCCCCTCCCATAAAAAAAAACCAGGTCATTTCTGGTGGTTTCCCACCAAAAGGGTGCCTCACCGTTTCTCCTCCACCTTCTCCTCCTTCTCCTGCTTCTTCTTGGAGCTGGACATCTCAGGGCTGACGGAGACTTTCTGGTGCTGGAAGAGAGGGGGGGGGAAATATAGGGAGTGACTCTGCGCTCCTGGCTTCGAATTACATGAAAAAGGGCATTTTTTTTTTCATCTTTTTTTGTTTTGTTGTTGATTGATGGTGGTTTTTTAAACCTCACGGAGAAGACGTGTCCCCCCGTGCTGGCCCCGTACCGTGAAGATGGAGAGCCCCATCTTGGCCGCCTCCTTGTCCTCCTTGGAGAGCATCACCCGGCCGGCGCTGCCGCTGGGGTGGGGGAGACATCACGAAATGAGAAAATAACACCAAAAAAAAAAAACCCACTGAAACGGTAAAATTGCCCTCAAATGGGGTATTTTGGTGCAGGACTGGCCGTCCCCGGTACCTGGAGCTGCCCAAGCCCACCACCCGGTCCACGTCCTTCCCATCCCGCTCGGCGCCGTCCCGCTTGCAGACCTCGGCCAGGTCCTGTGGGGGAGAAAAAGAGTGTCCTGTGTGACCCCTCCACCTCAAAAAGTGGATGGTGGACATGCTGGAGGGATGGGGTGGCATCCAGAGGGACAGGATGGCAGCCAGAGGGACAAGATGGCATCCAGAGGGACCTGGGAATGCTGGAGGTTGGCCCACACGAAGCTCAACCAGGCCAAGAACAAGGTCCCACAGGTGGGTTGGGGCAATCACAGGAACGTGTCTAGG
>VZTM01037580.1:4039-15833 GCA_013400555.1 Jacana jacana
TCTGTAGCATTCTTGCATCCAAGTTGGATGTAGTAGCAACATGGGGCCAAATCAATCAGAACTTTGCTAGGTTATTCCATGAGGACATGTCTGCCTTACTTTGGGCATTTTGTGAACTGTTAACACTGTTTTCCACATTTAAATGAGTCTTTCAAAATTGTACATCAAAACCCATCTACACATGCAATGGTTTTACTGCTCTTGTCATAGAGGTGGCTTCAGCAGATAAGCCCAGCAAGGCTTGTAAGCAAGAGTGTGCACAATATTTTACAATGTCTGAGAAGGAGAGAGAAAAACCAGGTAAGTTTAACATCAGGCTAAGTAGTAAAGGTTTTTAAAAACAAGAACCACATTTATGCATCTGTTTATAAACACCTATGTGTGTGTTTAGGCCTAATTTTCAGGCCCACGGTTAACACTTGTACTGGTCAATTTCCTTTTTACACTATTGGCTGTATCATCTTTCTCCAGATTCAACCCACTCAAAATAGACTGCATAAGAGGAATTTTGAAGCCATCTCAGAGAAGGCTGTCACACACAACCACACTCAAAACTATATTATTTAGTTTTGTAAATTTACCCTTTGCTGAGGACAAAACCTGATATGATCTTGAGATATACACAGTCCAGAGTTTTACCTGTTAAAACTCAGTCAAAAATCATCAAATGTAATCAAAACAGAGGGTAGAAACTGAGCAGAAGTATGCATATACACACACTTCTTGTGAATTTAGTCTTTTCAAATCAATTTAAGGTTATTTTTTATCTGCTCTAGTTATTGATAAACAATTAACATTGCTTAAAGTTTATGTCTTGCTTTTTGAGGGTGGGATGACAGCTATAGCTTTTATACTTCTTTCAATACTTGCTTCATCCAATTGTCAGAACAAATGTGAGGTGTTTATTCTACTGTGACAGCTGAATCGTCTGTTGAGTGAGAGCCTCCTATTGAAAAATATGTGGCTGACTTGCCTTACACCATATTTGCAGCAATTTAACTCAATTGTTTTTAGTGGAATCACCATACTAAGACTTACACAGTCTTAGGGTCCCTGTATAGCTCTTGCAAAATGCCTAGCAGCTCTCTTGCTATCAGAGTGCAGTTCAGCTGGTTATGGTGCTTACAGTAAAAAGGATTTTCTGTCTGCAACACGTATTCCCTGCTCAGTTCCCTGTGCCTTCATGCATGTCTTTTTAACCACTTTGATAACTACTTAGTGGAAGCTGAATTCAGCATACAGAGAAGATAGCTACTAGCAAACACTGGTGCTCAATACAAAGGAAATATTTACCTCTATTGTGAATGTCTGAAACAGTAAAAGCCCAGAAATCTCTGTGCAAAATGTGCAGTGCAAAACTGGCACACTTCATGAGATCTGCTGCAGTGTCAAAACAGTACTTTTAAGAACATTACTTTGGCAGATATTTTAAGAAACTTTTTTTTTGCCCTGTCCTAGGGCAGCCATCTTCCACTGAGTCTCTTTCCTGATTCTGAAGTGGCTAACAGTGATTTACCAATGCCAAATTTGCATTTTTTAATCCAGATTGGTTCACTTCAGAGAGCGCGAAAGCTGTTGACAGCACTGCAGTAGCCTCTCTTATGTAAGCTAGATCTTACTGAGATTACAGGATTTTTCTTAGAAGGACATTTCATACATATTTTCTGCTTTTCCATTTTCATACATATTTTTATCTAGGAAACTGACTACAGATCTGGTGAGTTCTGCTTAGAACTAACCTATGTTTCATTAATTCATGAGCAAACTGAAAAAAATTGCTGTTCTCTCATTTTTTCTAGTAAGTGAAAAGAGTGTCTTTCCTGAAGAGTTTTCATTTCCATTAGATAAGATGTAGGAGAGCATTCCCAAATTAAGTGGCTTTTTCATCGTGCCACGGGAAAGCTACTAATAATCCAGGTGTTCAACAACATCCTCAATCTCTGAAACATAAAATCATGGTGTTTGCATATACTTTAGCATGATGACTTCAGTTGTCTGCTGCTGATTATTCTGCTTTTTCCCTCCATCAGGTTTATAGCCAACACAACTTTTGATGGCCTCAGTGGCCACATTAAGGTGAAAGGATCCTCCATCATCAGCTCAGAAAACAACTTCTTCATCTGGAATCTGCAGCACGATCCTGTTGGGAACCCGATGTGGACTCGTCTGGGGAGCTGGCAAGAAGGAAAGATAATCATGGACTATGGGATATGGCCAGAACAGGCCCAGAGACATAAAAATCACATGCAACACCCTACCCGGCTGCATCTCAGAGTGGTAACTCTCATTGAGCATCCGTTCGTCTTTACAAGAGATGTGGATGATGAAGGTCTTTGCCCAGCAGGGCAGCTGTGTCTCGATCCTTTGACCAATGATTCAGCCATCCTGGATAACCTGTTTGAAACCCTTCAAGGAGGGAATGACACTGTTCCCATAGAGCTGAAGAAGTGCTGCTATGGCTACTGCATTGATCTGCTGGAGAAGCTGGCTGAGGATATGAATTTTGATTTTGACTTGTACATTGTTGGTGATGGAAAATATGGAGCCTGGAAGAATGGCCACTGGACAGGGCTGGTGGGAGACCTTCTTGCTGGCACAGCTCACATGGCAGTGACATCCTTTAGCATTAACACTGCCCGCAGCCAAGTGATTGATTTCACCAGCCCTTTCTTTTCAACCAGCCTGGGCATCTTGGTGAGGACCAAAGACACAGCAGCTCCTATTGGAGCCTTTATGTGGCCACTTCACTGGACTATGTGGCTGGGGATATTTGTTGCTCTCCACATCACGGCTATATTCCTGACCTTATATGAGTGGAAAAGTCCTTTTGGGATGACTCCCAAGGGAAGAAATAGGAACAAAGTCTTCTCTTTCTCCTCTGCCCTGAATGTCTGCTATGCGATCTTGTTTGGAAGAACAGCTGCCATCAAGCCCCCCAAGTGCTGGACTGGAAGGTTTTTAATGAATCTCTGGGCTATTTTCTGTCTGTTTTGTTTGTCCACGTACACAGCCAACCTCGCTGCTGTCATGGTAGGAGAGAAGATCTATGAAGAGCTTTCTGGAATACACGACCCAAAGGTAAAGGATGTCTGTTGTTATTAACTCAGCCTTTTCTTCTTCCCAGTCAAAATTCACTGCTGCATAATTTATAGTTTCTAATAAAGTCAGAAAGCAATCTGTGTGGAAAACAGCAGTTGCACTACAATTAGTTGCCATCTGGCGGCACTTCAGTAGGAAAGTTCAGTGAGAGAGGATCTCTAAACATCCATAGAATCATAGAGGGGATTTCAAAGACTGAGAGTGAGGGGGAAGGTGAAGGATTTTGGTGTTGCCCAGTGCAGAGAAGAAAAGTGGCTTCTGCACGCAGATTGAGGCTTACATTTCATTTCCAAAGTCCCTTTGGCTGTAACTGTTTTGATCGATTTGTATTACTCTGAAACCTACTCCAACAAAACAATCCCATGGCAAGAAGACAAAACCACTGATGTTTTGAGTAGGATTTTGCAAGTATGTCACAGGCCATAGTGGTGCTTACAAGGGCATTAATGACAAATTCCCCCTGAATGCTAAACCAGATTGAGGAGAGCTGAAGTCTTTTGAAAAATCCTACCTTCTGGGTCAAGACAGTGGAATTCACTTTACAAGAGGTCAAACATTTGATTTGCAGTGTTGTTTCTGCTGGGGAGCTGTCATGGGAGGAGACAAATTATGTTGTAGACAAACCATCTGCAAATAGTTCGGACTTTCTAGTACTTTTCGGTAAAGCAAGGAAAAATGTAGAAGGACCGCCCCCACCCACTCTCTGCTTCACTCCCAAAGGGGGATGAAGGGATCTTCAGTTGGAATTTAAGACCAGTTATTTTATAACACTATTGTGATTTTATTTGCCACTAAGTAATAATGAACATGAGAGCATGCCTGCAGAATAGATTGCAGAGAGAATAGGTGGCTGTAGGTGACGCTAGAGGCATCTTCTTCATCTGACAGTCGCCCTAGGGCACAGGGTGACAACAGCACGTTTCACTTGTTTGTTTGGCATTTACTCCAGTGAAGCTGTGTGTGATTGTATTGTCCACAGTTTTATACTCGTGACCTGACTACTGGCACGTAGCTTTGAAAACACCCACCATTAGTTTGTCTCAGGTGGCTGAGCTGATACAGCATTGTGCCACTGGAAAAAGTCATTTTAAGAACTGAAGAACTGAACATTTATTTTGCTTTTGTAAATTATGTATAATAAAGGTTACATATGTCCCTCCAGACAGCAAAGTCTCCATCTGTTATGTCAGTAAAACCTTGCCTTCAGACTAACGACCATACGGCTTTGACTTTGTGGGTGTGACTTCTGACTCACTGCCTCCAATGTTATCTAGATTGTTTCTACTAAAAATATTTTGAGCACAGAACAATACTTTCTATGGCTAGCCTGAGGCACTCGAAAATTGATTTATGGCTTAAAGCAAATTGTTACTAATAATCTGCTCTTCCCCTCCCAATAAAAAAACCATAAATAATACATCAATAACTTCATAAATTTAAGCTGGGAAAGTCCAGGAATCATGTATCTTTTTTTATTCAGAGCATTCTGAATAAGCAAAGGAGATCTTTCAGCTGAATTTCCCTAGCTCCAGGCATTTCCCTATTACAATCATTGATTGTTGTGTGAGCCATAATACTGGCTTGAAAATTAGGTTAGTCCTCTAGTCTTTGCATGGGCATCACCTAATCCATCAAGTCAAATTGCATCAGATTACATCCTGTTTTCCTGCATCGTTATTGTGACCACTCACAATAATGTGAGTGGTCACAATAAAAGTTCCTAAAACAGGTTTTGGGAAATTCCTGCAATGGCAAGAAAATGCAATTATTCTAAGGCTGCACTGTACAGCTCGGCTGCTGATCTGCGAAACTGAGCAGAGTATTGAAGCGTGTCAGGTGCTGCAGACACAGGTGCAGGTGCTGATCAGAAACACCGATGACTCACGGTTAGAAACCTCAGTGATCCCATTAATTCAGTGGTGTTACTGGCCTTTCCTAGACAGGCACTTCTCTGCTTCAAGAACTAGATCTCAGCTTCTGAATAGTTAACAGTTTCCAACACAGAAATTAAGACAAGGCAGATTTTATGGAAGAGTATTGCCTGTCATTATGTCAAATACAAATAATAATTTATATTAATAACAAATAATATTTCATCCACACCTTTGCCTCCAAAGTCTTAGTCTGTAAGAGTAGCTATAGTAGAAAATGGACTAGTTTAACCTTTTCTCGCACAAAGCCTCAGCTGCGCCCTTTCAGATTTGGCTCTAGGACTTAAAGCTCAAGTTTAGGAAATGTTTGGGGTACAGCAGTTGCAGAGGTACATGCACCAATTTTGGTTAGTTACTTAGTGGTTTTATGGATTTACAGATTTTTATGCGTTTTAGGTTTTTTCCAGATTTGCTTACCTCTTTCTTTTCAGTGGTGCAGACTTATTTCAGAAAGAAGGCAGCAGGATGAAGAAATAATCTTTTTAATTTTAATATACTTTTAAACATTCTCCTGCTGCTCTCAGGATACATATGTTCTTGTACTGTGCTTTTGAAATGTATTTAAAAAACAAAGCCTAAAATAGAGGAGCAACCTTCTTGAGGCAATGTAAGACATACCATTTCTTCAGGCTGGCAGCCACAAATGGTAAATCCCATCTGAGACTGCAAACAGTCAGGAAAGAAGGCAAGTTGGGAAATTTAAAAAAAAAAAATTTTCCAAGATTCGAAACCTGGTATGTAAAGCCAGTATTGCCAGGAATATCTATGCTTACTCTTCTGATTTAATTAAAAAAAAAAAAAGACAAGGTTAGATATATCCTGAACAAATAGCATCTCCCTTTCTAGGCAANAGCAGTACAGTGTTTTACTGGTTGCTTATTGCAGCTCAGCAAAGGAAACATGGTCTCTCATGTTGCTGAAGTCTCAAAGGTACAACGTTTTCATCTGAAATAAAAAGAAAATGAGTTGCTGTACAACCACTAATCACAAGACAAACTAGAATACGGAATCAGAGATTTCTCAGTTGGACCTTTCAATGCACTAATGATGTAGAAGTAGAAATAAGAGAATAAAGAAATACCATCACACTGCCAAAAGGAGAAACAGCTAGTGAGGCGAGACAAACCAGAGCAGAAGGCAAGCAATTAGAGGCAGGAGAATTAAGTTCTTGGAAACCTAGTGTGTGTTTTCCCTATAAGAATATGAACCAGGGTGGGTCACTAAAGCCAAGCATCTGAGCCAATCCCTCAATGCTAGGTACTCCCTTTACTAGGTCACATTTCGGGTGATATTTTATGGTGGGAGCTACAATGCAGCCAGTAAATTACAGAAATATTGAACCAATGTCCTGCCACCCTAAAACCATACTCTTCTAAGAGAGGAGGCAATTCTGGGCTACAGCTGCCCCATCTCCTTCATTTTCTAATCTTATACATTTTAGACCATCATCTCTTATGACTGAGATCTCCCCCAGACACAGCTTTTGGGGAAGAAACTCACTTGAACGTGTACAGTCTGCTCTTTGAACATAAGAGGGTAGCTACAGGATGAAAGTAGCAGCATTGTCCTCATTCCTTCCTAGGAAGAGCAAGAGCACAAGAGAGATCTCGAGGTGTTGGAGCGGGTGCAGAGGAGCACAACGAAACTGGTGAAAGGCCTGGAGAATAAATCTTATGAGGAACGATTTAGGGAGCTGGCACTGTTTAGTTCGAGGAAGAGGAGGCTGAGGGGAGACCTCATCAATCTCTAAAACTGCTTGAAAGGGCATTGTAGAGAGGTTGGTGCTCAGGGAATGGCTGCAAGTTGCAGCTGGGAAGGTTTAGGCTTGACGTTAGGAAAAAATTCTTCACAGATAGAGTGGTCAGTCACTGGAATGGGCTGCCCAGGGAGGTGGTGGAGTCACCATCCCTGACTGTTTTTCGGAGTAGATTAGATGTGGTGTTGAGAGATATGGTGTAGGGGAGAACTTTGTAGAGTAGGGCTGATGGTTGGACTCAGTGATCCCAAGGGTATCTTCCAACCAAAATGATTCTATGAATTTCTCCATAGTACATGGCCAAGAAGTGTAAAAGCTTATTTGCAGATAGAGGAGGTAGAGACAGAGGAAAAATACTGCGTTTGCATTGTTTTATACTGCTTTTATCCCTTCTCTCATCTGAATCCCAATGGCTTATTTTGGTTTCTCTCTTAGTGTCACATCTTTGGATGCACAAAAAATTACAACATTCTTCTCTGTCAGAGAGCTTGCCAGCCCTGGTAGACTGTTGTAGGAATTGACTTTTTTACAAGGTCAGTTATTCAGCCTGCAGGCATGCAAACCAGCAGCCTGCCTTTCGTCTGGTCTAATCATTTGTCCCACCTGTAACTGCCTGGAGAGAGCTGGCCTGATTCCTAACATCTCCCAAACTTGCATATAACCTTGTTTGTCGTACAGCTTCTTAGCCCCTTGGTTGTGACATTATACTCAGTCACAATTGGAAAAGCCACAACCCAGTTTTTATCCTTCGCTGGTGGCAATGCACATTTTCATGACAGCAACAGTAGGTTGCAATAGGTGATGTCTTAAAACAGAGCTGGTGCTCGAGAAGCATGTCAGTATGCAGATGGGGACAGGTCAGTCTAGGACAGCTGACCACTGTCACCTACTCCTGATTTCACCCAGAGAAGTTTTGGATGCCCCATCACTGGAGGTGTTCGAGGGCAGGCTGTGTGGGGCTTTGAGCAACCTGGTCTCATGGGAGGTGTCCTTGCCCCATGGCAGGAGAGTTGGAACTCAGTGATCTTTAAGGTCCCCCCCAGCCTGAACCAATCTATGATTCTATGATTGATAGGTGGTAATTGCATTACAGACCTCCAGCATATGCAGCCTTGAAGGCATAGACTGAACAGAGAAGGGGCACACTGATAAGCAGGAGGCTCTGGGTACCATTCTACTTCAGGAACATATATCTTTTTGGCTGCTGTCTCTTTTAGCCAGTCTTGTGACGAATCCAGGTATTTTATGTTTCATTTTCCAGTATGGTTTCCATAGTGTTACTATCAGCACGTGGGCAACCTAGGTCTCACTGCCACAAAAAGAAAATATCTGTAAGTACATTGTAGTGTCAGGCCCTCCTTTGTCCAGTGAGCCTGCAACTAAGGTCCAGATTAAGGTCCGTAAAACTTTTCATTATGAAATCCAAAAATAGGGTCTTATATTACAGGATCTCCCCAGGGAGTGGGTTTTTTTCATGGCAAGGGGACTTGAAGCAGGGACTTCACTTTCAGTCTTCTAACACATTAGAGATGAACCTTAAAGTCTGGAGTATGTTGAGTAGTTCAGGTTATCTGCGCAAAAATAATTGTGAATGTCCAGGGGACAGGAGAAGCATTTCAAACATGCCAAAAAGAAAGCATGCAACAGCAGAAGCTGAGGAGCTGGACAGATTTTCCATAAAGCGGATCAATGCCTGGCATTTCTTTCTGGTGAAGGTGTCACTCTTTCAACAATATAATGAGCTTTTCAGGGGCTATCCAACCATTGCTACTTCTGTGAGAGCTGTCAGATTTTCGTTGCCATGTTCAGGATACACTTGAGCAACTGTACCTGTTAATTTACTATGGTTATATTTTTTCTTCTTTGGATCAGTCTACCTTCAGCACATCCTCTGACAGTGGCAAAGTTCCTTTCCACATTGTATTTTGACAGGAAATACTGAACTTATTGAGGTTCATTTAACAAAAACTGCCATATTTGTGAATCCCACCATCAGAAATTTCATTGTGCTATTTCACCTAAGTTTGCACACCTGCAGTGGAAACATTACATATGATTTACTCAGTCTACTATAGTTTTACTATTAGTTGGGAGAAGCAGGCACATTCAACAGCTGTTGAAGACACTTCAGGGCAAGATCATCCAAACCATTCCTGGAAAGTGCCTATTTCTCTCCATCATGCATGGCCAGCACTGGTGCCTCACAAACACTGCAGGTGCCCCAGGGAATACAGCACAGACACCGGCAATCACTCATGACAAGCCCCGTCCAGCAAGTCCTTTCAACAGGGTTGGTGAGCTTCCTGATTAGTCCCCAGAAATCTCTGCCTCTCCACCCTCTAGTCTGCTGTTGGAACACCTGCACTTATGAGCTGTCCATCTTTTTAGTTTTGCAAAACTAAGCATTTTGAGCAACCCAGACAGGATATTTCTGAGATTTCTACTCAGGAATTGAAAGTGTACACTAACCCACATTTTTGTTTCTAGATTTAAAATATAAAACATGACAGTGCAAGATACCATGTCTGATTTATGAAAGTCTCAGTTAATTTAGAGGCCTTATGGCCATGATTATGTCAGTTAAAAGCTCCCTGTTGGATGTATTAGAACCATCCAGAAGTACTAGCTTGCAAATAAGTGCAGATGAGCTTTAGCAATACCAAACCGTAGTAAAGGAAAGGTACAGCCAGTATATAGGCCTTTTTCATCATTACAGGCACAATTCAAATACCCCTGCATTTAATTGCCTTTTTCCTCAAGTTCAGTAAGCTTTAGAATGAGGCCATAACTATTGTGTGTTTATTGATAAATTTTCTTCCTGAAAAAAGGAAGCCTTTTAAGAATTACACTGAAGAAAATGCCTTTAATGACTGCCATGGTCTTTTCCTGCAGCAAGATGAATCATTGTAAGGAGCACCACTTGCACTGCAATGTATTAAATATACAATGAAATAGAATGTATTTAAGTACATTAACTACATTCAATTGTATAGCAAAAAAAACAAGCAACAAGCTTGGTGGAGTTAACAGATCTCTTATTGCTCCCATGGGGTTTAGTGTCTCTATAGAACTGCAGGATTCTTTTCTTTTTGCAAGTAAAAGAAGCTGGTTTCAAAAGCTATAGAGCATACACTTCTGTGCCGGAAGTCATTGGACACAGAAGGTCATGACTGACAGCATCACAGCCTGCTAATTATTACATGGTGCTTTTCTGACTATTAATGAGTGAGTGAAGGATTTGAAATCAAGAGGACTTTTAAGTATTACAGAAGCCAAAGTGAAAAAATCTCAGACAAAGGAGAAATTAAGTATCAAGCTCCAACTGGAATAAAGAATGAGCATTGTGGAGCTGTCTCATGCAGGAATGAAAGACACCTGCAATTTATGGAGGTGAAATCTTGGCTTCTTTTGCTTCTTTGTACAATTTATGGTGGTGAATCCTTGACTTTAGCTTCCACACCACCTTGTTAAAGGTTTCTTGTAAAATTACAGCTTTGGAGGCCCAGAATCTGTCTAGTTCAGATTTTTATCATTCCAAAATCCAGTTTATCAGACAATGCACTGCAGCGTTCTCCAAACCAAGTTTGCTTTCCCATCAAGACCTGCTTTTTTTATGCCTTCTTGCCAGCAATCATCTTTTTGGTATTCGTACATATTAACCCCTACTGCCCCAGGTCTTCACCTACATGAATGCCTTGTATTGTCACCTGCTGTTTTGGCCACTCTTTAACCCTCAGCATCTTGACTGTTTAATCTGAAGAATGTAGGAGTAGGGGCGGAAGGGAGATGGTCCTGTTGTCTTCATTCCAAGTGGTGCAGGTCATGAAGGTTGTTTTAGCATTTTGCCAGATGTCTTTGCATGTTTTTCTCATTCTTAAGCTGCAATATACTGCAATGTCATGTTGTTTAAAAGAAAAGGAAAGAGAGCCCACCACCAGAAATAGCAACTGCATCATAGATGGGGCTCAGACCCATGCAAGAAATAATGTAAGCAGAGAAATATAAGCGGAGAAATAGGATAAGATATTCCTGAAGTAATTGGCAAAGAGGAACAGAAAATAGAGAAGATGCGTAAGGTTGATCTCATCACCTGGCAGACAGAAGATCATCGTACAGCTGACTTAGCAGCACTGAGAATATTTATTATTATTTGCAAAAGTCACAGCATTTGTGCTTTATAAACAGACACCTGCATACTAGCCTGGCTCGCCTTCCTAGATGGAAGTCATCACTCAGCACTAGGACCGATCCCCAGGATTTCGGGGATGCCAAGGCATTGGACCTCTAGAAAAAAAAAAAAAAAAGCTTTCATTGAGTACAATAAGATTTGACTGAACACTAAGTGAAGTAAAGTACTGTTGGCCATATTTCATTGTGCAAGATGTCAGAGAATCCTAATGAGCCCATCTCTTTTCCGCTATGCTTTGTGCTTAACACATGCCTCGCTGTTCCAAATGTATTCCAAGAAGATAAAAAAACCCAACAGTTAGTTCCAATGCTGGATCTGCCCATAACAAAGGACTTCTTCTGATTTACCTTCCTTTGATGTTTTTGAACCAAAATTGAATAGCAAATAACATATTTAAGAAATTAAGCCTGTGCTGATAGACATGCACATTAAGCAGTTAGAAACCTTTTGTTCTAGTCACTGGTGACCCATTTGCAACACAAAACCATTGTTTGTTCCTTTCCTGGAAACGAGAAAATGCTAGCCTTGCCTCATGAGTTTAGGCAATGTCAACACAGAGGGTTGTGTTCGTCCCTGGTACCTGGGAGACATCTGCCATATGGCCGGGGACAGGAGGCCTGGCAGAGTTACTCTAATCAACCAGCAACAGCAGGAGCAGAAGGAATTTGTAAGAAAAAAGGAAAGCATTTGAGAGGTGATTGTTTTAAAGTTGAAAAAACAAGTTATACTTTCAGCTACTGTCACTTTAGGTTTCTCCCTCCAGCCCTGATCTGATTGTAGAGTACTGTGATAGCTTTTCACCTTCAGATCTGGATGGAA
>VZTM01037580.1:17620-29422 GCA_013400555.1 Jacana jacana
GGCTGAATCCAGGTTAACTCTGCATCTGTCACTGCACTCCGCTGTATACTGGGTTGCTCTTTTCTCCTATGAAGAGTAACTTATTGGAGTTGAATTTTGGAAAGGAGAGGCTAACTGAGCAAACAATGAAATATTTGTAATAATTTGAGATGCCAATTAGAAATTGAGTTCCTGAGGCTTTTTTTCCTCCAGCCAGCTATCAAGATGCCCAGAATAGTTCTGAATCAGATGCAGTGAGGCAGTTGGTGCACCCCATCAATCAAGTACTGGGAAGGCATTTCCTAGATTTCAGTCACTTCATTGCTTATAGAAAATAGCCACGTCCCAGCAGTTGCTCTGTTTAGATGTCCCTTGTCTCTTCACAGCTCCCAGCAAACTCAAACTCCATAGGGTCAGAAAGCAATACTGTATTGCCTGCTTTCTGGGAGATGAGACCATCTTTTCACTGTAGTAATATTCGGAACACCTGGGATTCTTACTCACTGCAGAAAGACATGATAACCCAGCGTGATGCAAACCTCAAGACAACAGTAGACATAATAGCCAAGGCACCAAGGCAACACAAGTCTTTGAGCCGTATCTTCTATCTGTGCAGTGGTGAAAGGTCACATTAGAAGCCAGAGCCTGCTAGAAAGCCCTTGAAATGCTCCAGCCCAACTTCAGAATATCTCGAGGTTAGCTGCTTGCAGCAGCTCAAGCATTTACAGTTTTAAATCCCAGCTTGCCTAGGATACTTCTGTGTCTTTCCAAGTCTGAGTCTAGGTGTTCTCAGCCAGGCTGATGGCACTGAATGTAATAGCACTGTATTACATAAACTGGAATGTGCCAAGTAATGCAAAATCCCTGACATTTTGGATTGTATTTTCATGTTTCTGCTCCTGTGGTTTTATCACACAAGTATTTTCATGCATAATTGGCACCCCAAGCCATAGATGTATGCAGATGCCTAGCTCTTCTCAACATCTTCCTAAATAAAAAAAGTTCTCCACTTCCCACTCAGCAGATGTTTTAACAACAGAAGACAGAAACTAAGAAGATTTAGAAGTAAGGTGCCAAGCCAAGGGAACTGGTAGCTGCAGTATTTGCTTTTGGCGGTAAGCAGTACAAACATCATTTGTCTGCTAGCACAGTTATACAAGGTACAGAAGGCTCTGAGAATCACAGAATCTTCATGGTTGGAAAGAACCTCTGAGATCACCAAGTCCAACCATGCACACAAAAAACCCCTACAGTCTCGGCCACTAGAGCATGACCCAAAATGCCACATCTACTCATTTATTAAATACTTCCAGGGATGGTGGGTCAGCCACCTCCCTGGGCAGGCTGGTCCAGTGCCTGACCACTATTTCAGTAAAGTAATTCTTCCTAATATCTAATCATAACCTCCCCAGCTGCAACTTCAGAGCGTCTCTTCTGGTCCTGTCATTATTCACATGGGAGAAGAGGCCAACACTCAGTTCTCTACAACCTCCTTTCAGGTTGTAGAGGGCAAAGGGATACCCCCTCAGCCTCCTCTTCTCCAGACTTAATATACCCAATTACTTCAGCCTCTCCTCATATGACTTGTTTTTAACAAGTTTTTAACTCAGTGAAGAGCACGCTTGTCTATGCCATGGTTCCCCAGCCTCTCCAGGAGTATGCTGTGGGAGATGATGTCAAAGGCCTTACCAAAGTCCAGGTAGACAACGTCCACAGCCTTCCTCCCATCCAGAAGCATGAATGAATCCAGAAGGCATCCAGAATGGTTATAGAAAGAGATCAGGCTGGTTCAGCAGGACCTCCCTTTCAGCCCACTCATGCTGGCTGGCCCCGACCCCTTGGTTGCCCTGCACTTGCTGTGAGAGCTCACTCAAGAGGATTCTGTCCATGACCTTTCCTGGTACTGAGGGTAGGCTGACAGGCCTGTAGTTCCCTGGATCCTCCTTCCTGCCCTTCTTGTAGATGGGCATCATGTTAGCCACCCTCCAGTCATCTGATACCTCCCCTGTTGACCAGGATTGTTGATAAATGATGGAGAGAAGCATGGTGACCTCTCCCACCAGCTCCCTGAGTACTCTTGGGTGAATCCTATCTGGCCCTGTAGACTTATCTGTGTTTAGGTGCAGAGGCAGATCATTAACTAAAGTCCCAAAGCTTTTCCTGGCACTGTCAGAGAAGCTGGATGTTCTGTAAAGCTCTTGAGTTTCCTTAAACACTACATAAGCTCCCTGTCTCGGTGCTCACAGAACCCAACAATGATTTCACCTCCTCAGCACTTGGAGGCATTCACATTACCCCTTGTTTTCTTACACAGTCTAAGCAAACATTATCCCTTGATTGTTTTCTTACCTATGGTTTGTTTTCTTAAACAGTGAGAGTTGTTCTTGGAAATACTGGCACAGCCCATGTCCAACAATGGATACTATCCTTAGACATCACAGGGAAAGCACAGGCACCCCAATTCCAGGAAGCACACTCTCTTCCAAAGTTCTTTAGACTTTCTCCTGCACCTTCATCCTGCACTTCCCAGCACCATTTCCTAGTCCTCCCTGCCCAAAGCTGTGTCTTCACAGAAGGTGGGTCACCTTCCTAAAGCATCTGTCCCTGACCTACACAGAAAGGTCCTCTGGTCTTGGCAGTCCACAGCCCTGATCCTGTGAAGTCAGAGTACTGATTTAAGATGACAAGTGCTCAATCCCCTCTGGGACTGCATCCCTCTTCTGTGAGGGCTCTCAGGACCACCTCTTGAGATTGCCCCATGTTCTAACCCAAATACAAATGGAACATCACTGTGTGTCTCACAACACAAGGTCCGCCTAGAGCAGGTTGCACAGGAACTTGTCCAGGTGGGGTTTGAACATCTCCAGAGACAGAGACTCCACCACCTCTCTGGGCAGCCTTTTCCAGGGCTCTGCCATCCTCAAAGTGAAGAAGTTCCTCCTCACATTCAAATGGAACTTATTATGTAAAAGTTTGTGCCCATTTCCTCTTGTGCTGTCACTGGGCACCACTGAAGAAAAGACTGGCCCCTTCCTCTTGACACCTACCTGTTAAGTATTTATAGGCTTTGATCCCATGCCCCTTCAATTTTCTCTTCTCCGGACTAAAAAGACCCAAGTCCCTCAGTCTTTCCTCATAAGAGACATGCTCCATGGTCAAAACAGACCTTGTTCTTTGATTTCTTATAGCCATAATTGTCTGATTTTGGAGGGACCTTGTAAGGTTATCTAAGCTGAATGCCCAGAGCTCATGTCTGGAGATGGATCTGCAGCTCTTGTATTCATTTACTTTTAATCCTATTCAAATCACTATCAAATCTCCAGGTATTCTGTGGATACAAAAAGTGTCAACAGTTCCTAGTGCTCATTGACTGCTTTGTGATGGTTATTCACCTTTCACACTGACAGAGCACTGAATGGAAAAATACAGTAAAGGGTACTCAGAAGTGTCGTTTCCACGTTCTAGAAATGCCTATAATTTGTAGTGCTATTTCTTCTCAATAGGTTAACTTTTATATTTGCTATTACTGATAAAAAAATCAAGTAACTGTCTCCCCCATAACACCAGTTTTAAAAGAAATATCCATTCCTGATTCTTCAAATTGTGATTCTTTAAATAGTGATTTTTTTCAGAGTTTATGATTCCTCTTAATCATTAAGATTCTGTTACTGGTTTAAAGAAAACAGATAATCTTTTAACACAGGACTCTTAAAATATGAGAAACACAAAATAAAGAGAGCATGATGAAAAGAAATGAGAATTTTTTTTAAAATGGCATGAGAAACAGAAGAGAGAAATTAAAAAAAAAAAAGACAGCTAATAAGGCAAGACTCTCGGGAAGATTGTGACATTTACCTAACCTGTTGGGGCACAGATATTTGTGGTTTCCATCTTTTCACAGAATCTTCCCAGGAGAGGACTATAGAAAGTAAGAAAGCAGCAGTGACAGCTGATGAGTCTTGTTTCCATCCTGAAGTTTTTATCTTCTGTTGAAGCGAGTAACCCTTGGCAGTTTCAGTAGATTAGCAGTGAAGGTAATGCAGGTAGTCCATTATCTGCTTTTGGCAGCATTTTGTGCTATTAATCCACTATTCATGTAGCTGCAAGCAAAGCTTTCCCTCATGTGGATAAGCAGCAGTGAATAAAGTCCCCCAAAACATAGAGGATCAAAACACTATTAAAATTTATCCTTCATAAAAGGAGTCAAGAGTCATCAAATACAAATTTTCAGACACATAATTATACTTAAGAAAAAGCATAGATTACCAGAAGCAGGAAGAACAAAGGATGCAAAGGATCACTACGCAACCTCCCTACGTAGCCTTTCCAACACTTCCCACCAGACATATGGTCTTGCTAGAGACAGGATATTAAACCAGATGGACTTTTGATCTAATACATATTCTAATGTTGTCATCATTTCTCATGAAATTTGACAATGTGCCCAACCCAAAGCAAAGCATAGGCAGCCTTCAATGAAGTATTTGGGACAGAAAATTGCACAAAAGTGCAGTTAGCTGTCTTTTGTACTAGGCTTTATCATCGAGACATAAACACTGAGCTAGAGGTAGACATCGGGGACAGTCTGAGTGAGGGATACATTCCATTGAAGTCAGGTATCAGCAGTCCTTATCCAGATGAGGTGTTGCACTGTCCCTGGCATCACCAGCTGGGGCCACAAACTTCACAACCAACACCTAGGTCGACTTGTGAGGTGACAGTATGCTTCGGTGTTGAGACTGTTTTTTTTGGTCTCTTCACTGAAACTACCAGGAAATGAAACCCCAAAACATAGTGCTGACTGTGGCAGGTAGCTTCTTGGCACATAGAGTGCATGGAGCCTACTCCAAGCTCATTGTTTAGGCAAGTTATCTTCAAATGACTTGAGAGTAGGCCTAGATTTGGATTGACAGCATTGTGCTGGAAATCTCCATGATGTATTGTCACAGCACCACTCGCAGTTTTTAATGCCTTCTGGACTTGAATGCTGCTTCCACATTTTCAGGCAAGAACATACTCCTCTGTGCCCACAATTCTGGCACAACATGCACTATAGCCAGCTCTGGATTGCGCGCACCCTGCATGGCTTGTCCCGTGATCATCCAGACCAGAACAACTCAAAAAACATGCCAAGACTCCCTCTGTCCCCACAGTCTTGCATTTACCCAAGGGTCAGTTTCCTGAGTTGCAACACAGGGACCAGATCAGCAGAGCACAATGTAGAAAGCACTTGCCCGCTTTCCAGGTAAAAATTACCCGAAATATAGTATTTTCATAGCTTCCAGCACATCAAAGTACCATCCAAAAGACTTTTTTTCTGTTCTCTTGAGGCTGAACAAGATGACTGTGTGTTTACAACCTACTTCTCTTATTCTTAAAAAAAGTTAAGAATACCTTACTTTTAGGTTCGTTGCAGAGAAGAGTGGGAAAGGTCTTTTGCATGGCTTTGTGTTGCCCTACACGCTGTTTTAATGCAGAGATCCAGATGGACTGGCAAAATGCCTCTTTGCTTGGTCTTTGCAACAGAGCATGGCCATGGTGAGATCATCTTTGCAAGCTGCTGTGAAGACTGTGAGCTTCCTGGGAAGCAAACAGAGCATGAATACTTCAGCCCTAGCCTTATTTGGCTTCCTGTGCTCTGAAAGCTTGATATTTTAGAGGCTGGTGCGTTGTTGAAGGCTTTCCAATAAATATGGTCTTGGCTACACTGGGCCATCTCAAGGAAGTGCTCAGCATAGTAGAGGACACCACCTGATTCCTACACTGCAGTTTGAGATTTTTCCATGAGTCACTAAATTCTCCAAAGACAAACAGGGTACTTTAGAAACAGAGGTCTGTGAAACTTGTGAACATCCAACTTACTTCAGGCTTTAATGTGGAAGGTGGAGCCAGCTTGAAAAGGAGAGGACACAGCACTGCAAAATTTGTCTGTATGCCTATAGCCTGGTAATCAAGCTTACAGCCTGGGCTATTCTCTGGGGTAGCCTTCCTGCCTCCCACTGGCAAGGGGATACTTTTTGGTGTCCACAACACTTCAGTCCTTTGTTTCTCTCTGCAGTATGGCAGCAAAGACAGCAATAGTCTGTGATACAGTGTCTAAGCCTCTAGAAATGAAATGGTGGTGCAACCCTTCTGCAGAAGACTACCTGTCAGCCTTAGAGAGCAAATAAAAGACATTCCGCCAAAACAAACTCAGACTGTGGGTTCTTCACTGGCTCTGCAAAGCCCCAGAAAGTGGATCCTAGCAAACCTGGAGGATTTCATGACACTGTCTGAAACTTTGACTGGTTTAAAGACAAATAATATTATCGGAAACCTAGATTTGGAGGTTCAGGGTGTTACAAGGGAAATGGTTTTCACATTTAAGGAAAATCTTGAAAGTATACAAACAGGCTAATCAGTCACCTGGTAAGTCTTTTCAAACTTTTTCTGTGATGTGGAAAGCTGACTGTGGGAACACTTTAGAGGCAGGTCTATGAATGCTGAGAATTTCTCACAAAATGTTCACATATAAGACCGAGATACCTGATGTGAAGGAGGCAAATGACTCTTCTAATCTGTAATTTCATTTCCTCAGCTCCACCACCCATCCCAAGGGTTTCGGTTTGGAACCGTGCGGGAAAGCAGCGCGGAAGACTACGTGAGGCAAAGCTTCCCAGAGATGCACGAGTACATGCGACGGTACAACGTCCCCGCAACCCCAGATGGAGTCGCCTATCTCAAGTGAGCACACTACAGCAGATCAACTGGCACCGGCCAGGATGCACAGCAGTCAGATGGTTGATGGGCTTCCCACTTCCAGTGTCACTTATCCCACAAAACAGTCCCCGAAGACAGTGTGGCAGATGGATAGAGAAGGAAGCTCACAATCACCTGGAGGGAGTGATACTTGGAGAGCAAGTTGGTGTAGCACCAGCTGGAGGGTTTGCAGGGGAAGGAAGGCTTCACACTAACTGCTAGGGCGCCATCAAGCATGGGCAATATATAAATCCTGGCAGGTTTCTGTGTTTGGGAGCCCTTAATTGGGCAGAATTAATTGGGAGCCCTTAATTGGGCAGCCCTTAATTGGGAGAAACATCTAGGAAAAAAACATTACAGTCCAAGCAAAAGCTGTGACTGAAGTCCCTCAGCATCTTCATTGTGCTGGGAGGAGAGAAGGTTCTTGGAGAGAAACCTTAAAGCATATATCAGTAAAATGAATAAAAGAAACGTTAGACTGGTAAAAAGTAAGAAATAATAAGTGTTCTTGCTTTAAGGAATCATGGGGTTACTGTATTGGAGAGATATTTGTGCCTAACAATCTGGGGGGTCACGCAATTTATTCACTCTGCCAGGAAGCAGAAGTGAGGAAATGTGATAAATAATAAGCCTGAAATAATTCATTAATTTTATACATAGAAGTTGCATAACTTCTGATGGCCTGAAAATTTTTCATGAGAAGTTGTTTCCTGTTTATGTATTTTTCCCAGACCTATCCTAATGATAATTAAGATACACAGCAGTTCCTTTGGGTAAACTGGAGTCAATCTGTCAAAATCAGTGCAGTAATGTAACTTCACATCGGAAGAACACCCAGATCTTTAAGATGACTAGAGTGGAGGGTGCAGTCCCTGGATCAGATGAGAACAGGCATTGCAACTGTTCTTTTATATAATCATTTTATGCAAGCCTGCTATCAATTATTATGTTAATCAAATTCAGTCTGTTCATGAAGACTGAACATAGAGAAAAGCTGATCTGAGTGAAGGAAATTAGTTTACCTCATATTCAAGGAAGAGAGGAGGAGGAAAACTTTTGTATGAGTTATCCTCCTTATTTTTTGCTCTAATGACCCTAGCTTTAACATCACAATGAAACCAAGACAAGCAGTGCTACTTTAGCATTTCTTGATCTTTTCCAATAAAGCTTTGTGCTACCTTTCAATTGTGTTGAAGTCTAACACATTTTCCATCTTTCAAATTCGTAGTATTTCATGGGAGCAAAATAAGTCTTATACCCACTGTCCTGCTGCAGATACACAAAGTTTGTAGTTCATGCACAGCTCCCTTCTTCAAAGTATAGATCAATTTTGTATTTAAAATAGCAGTCCCTAGTGTCTGCTTTCATTCAGTTACCTTCCAGAGAACTGCACAGATAAATATTTAGTGAGTATAACTGTCAGACTGTGGAGTGGTTGTTTCTGACTTTGATGTTGAATACAGGCATGATCCAGAGAAGCTCGATGCCTTCATCATGGATAAAGCACTCTTAGACTATGAAGTATCAATAGATGCTGACTGCAAGCTTCTCACAGTGGGAAAACCCTTTGCCATTGAAGGTAATAATCAGTTTTATAACACACTGTTCTATTTCTCATGTGTTGCATTTGCTTTCTTGTGATTTGGTAATCTCAATGAAAGCATGCAGGTGAAACTGGACACCTTGAAGATCACCTAAAATTCTCAGTGGTTAAGCAGAACCAAGGTTTTCCCCCTTTTTTGTGGTTTCTGAACTTTCAGATCACTTGTACCATCTGTTGCCAGTGCTCTGTATAGGAATTATTCAAAGTGCTCGGACAGTCTGTCTCCAAACAAGTAGGAGGCACAGTCCATTAAACTGCTCACAATGAAAATAAAATAGCACCTGAAATGAGGCTAGCTTTTTGTAGGCTTACTTCCATGATCAGAACTCAGTGTAATGCGTTCAAAATGCTGTTCTACAGTGTTGGTCTTGTCTGCAGCAGATAAATACGGTTCTCATTTTAAAGGTCAGCTTCAGATTCCCACTGAATCTGGCAGCTAATTGAAGCTAAAAGGAGCCTACCCTGGTCCCTAGCCTCCTGCAGCCCAGGTATACTGTCCAGGACAGAATGGAAGGCAGCCTGGAAGTCAGCCTTATCCGAAGCTGTCTCTGGCAGGGTGAGCGCATTAGCAGCTATTAGACTTTGGGAATCACTTCTGTGATGGATGGCCAGCGAAAATGATTGAAGTTCCCTTTTGCTTGTCCTCCAAGAGCTATTACTCTGGCTGCTCCCATCACACATTAAAACAACCTTCTTCAGAAATGTTCAGACCTGATTGAGGAAGGCAAGATGCTAAATGAAGGCCAGGGGGGAGCTGAACATTTTAATCATTTCAGCTACAAGTTACCAGCACGAGGCACTTTGCAGAACGCTCGTCTTTGCTACACCTCATCAGTGTCTCCCATTTGAATTCACACCAGAGACCTGAAAGCAATCCATTTTATTCTTTGCTTCTTGCTATTGGGGAGAACAGACAACCAGAGGGCTTTTTGGGCTGTAGCAGGATTTGTGTGCATGCAGCAGCGTGTTTCACCATGTGCCCGTAACCTGATAAATTTCCAACTTCAGAAGGGTCAGCTCTACTGATGGAAATCCCTAGCTTCCCCAGCTTCCAATCAAGTAAAGTGAATTTCATTACAGGAAAAAAAAAAAAAACCAAAACCTCAAACTATATCACACTGCATGAAACTGAAAAGCAAGCCACTGTGATGGCAAATTTACCACTCATGTACCTTTGTGATTTTTTTCTTTCTTCCTGTGTTTTGGGTTGACTGCCTTAGGGTGATTTTTTTGTTTGTTTGTTTTGTTTTGGGTTTTGTTTTGTTTTGTTTTGTTTTGTAAAGGAGACAGTCTGAAAATCTGAATTCTCAACTGAAAAGCAAAAATCCAAAGTAGGCTAGAAAAGAATTTCTGCAGGCAATTGGCAGGACATCTCTGCAAACAACTCTGTGTTTTCCAGACATGAATTGCATTTGTTTTTTCTACAGTCAAACCCCAGATTCTGCAAATTGAAAGACCATATTTAGAATTACTGAATCCATTTTCACATACACTAACTCCTCTACCAGCACTCTAAAGTGGTAAAAGATGACACAGTGGCTAAAAACTGTATCACTATCTGGAGGTCCACATCACTGCCAGAGCAGAACTGCACAAACAGAAGCCCCGGGCTTTGCATTGCTGTGTGACAGCAATACAGCCTGCTCCTGTATACTTTTATGCATGCAGAGTTTCTCATCAGAAAATAGGAAGAAAATAGAAAGAAACTGAAATGCCACATCTGACACCACAGTCACGTCCCTGGCCGTAACAATGTAAAGGGATCACAGAATAAATTACTTGACATTAAGGCTTTTTTCTGCGTTGCTAAAGCAAGGTAAAAAGGAGGAACCCATGGCAAGGGCATGCAAAAGGCTGTGTTCCTAGTGATAACAGACTTATTCTTCCATCTATACCTCCATCTTAAATTTTTGAACATCCAACTTTACATATTATTTTTGAGGCTGTAATAATTTCTAATAATTTCTAATTGGCGTAACCTGTTTGTATTAGGCTACCATACTTTGCACAGCAGTAAGTCTCATCTCAGCATTCTCAGTGCATGGTAAGTCAGCATCCAGGTTGGAATCAGCTTGCTGAAACAGAATGCCAGCTTGGTCCATCACGCTGGTGGTTGACAGCTGAAATTAACATACTTTACCAAAAGCAAACAAGTAAGAGAGATGATAGTGCTGTTTTTCCTTCTAGGATATGGTATTGGCCTCCCCCCCAACTCTCCACTTACCTCAAATATCTCTGAGCTGATAAGCCAGTACAAGTCCCACGGTTTCATGGATGTTCTGCACGACAAATGGTACAAGGTTGTTCCATGTGGGAAAAGAAGCTTTGCTGTCACGGAGGTAAGCAATGAACCTGGGTCACGCAAATGAGGATTTTGCCCAAGGTGCCAGTTATTTCCCCCCATTCCCAGCATGCAGTAGGCACGCCCACATGTCAGAGATGTGCTGCAGCTGAAGGGAAGCATTAGGCTTCAAAAGCAAGAGATGCTGAAGTCCAGCAGCGTTCAGGTCAGAGCACAAGGAGAGCGTCAGTAAGACTGTGCTGCCAAGTTAGACATGCAGTGCATGCATCAGAGAGCACTTCTGGAGACAAACAGGGCGTGTAACATAGCATTAAAGAAAGTGATCTGGCACACTGCACAACAGATCTGTCAGATGCCACTCAGTTACATGCACCACCATCTACAGGGTCTGACAGTGGTTCTGGACCATCTCACACTGGAGCGATAGCTTGAATAGCTAGCACAGAGATGAAAAAGAGCGAAAGAATCAGAGAGAGTGGGAATTATACATCCCAAATTTCAAATATAGCCATGACCACTTCATAAGGTGTGTGGCAGCTACTTGTACCAAAGACAGGACTTCAGCCCCAAAATGGTCTGCAAAGATATCGAGCCAGGAACAGAAGAGAAGCAGGTTTCATGTCTGAGTAGATCTACAGGAAATAGAAGTAAATCTTCGTCATTTTACGTCTTGGTATCAAATCAGAGGGACTATGTCAGCTTGTGGCAGCTGAAGATGTTGGCCATTATTTATAAGAAGACTCCTTTTACCGGAATAGCAGTTCTTCATCAAGTTTCCTATACTGTCAGGTATAAAAAAGATAAAGTACTGAGGAATCAAAAGGTCCAGCATGCCTGAAGCTCTTTTAACTCAAAGTGTTCCAAAAGACTCGGGTTACACGTTCTCACTGGTACAAAATAGGTAGCTCCTCCTCAGAGCTAAATATCAAACAAACGCTACACATTCCCCAAGGAAGTGGTAGTGTGACCATTCTACCTTAAAAGAGAAGCCCAGTTTCCTAGGGCTCAGACTCCTTCCCTTCAGCAGTCACCCGAGTCTCCTGCCTGCAAACCTCTCACTGCTGACTAAATCACTAGAAAAATGGCATTTTTTAGAGATCAGACAAATAAAAACTCTACTAGACTCCTGTAATACATACGTTGTTGGGGTATTTCTGCATCTCTTGTTAAATTTTTAAGT
>VZTM01037580.1:29455-53744 GCA_013400555.1 Jacana jacana
TTTTCATTAAGATTGAGTTAATAAGAAATAAATTATATTTTAACACCTAACATTCCTAGAAGAAGATCCAATTTATTTTTATTCAACTTGTTTGATTACCTTTTTTCTTTTTTTTATGTGATAAATTAATCCCAAGAAAGCACATTTAAACAAAAGTATATTTTCACTGCTATTTCTGATCTAGCTTATCTGAAGATTATATTATCATCTAACAAGACAGGTATCTGGGGAATTTTCTTTTTAATGCAGCTGACATATCTGTTCCTGACAAGCACTTTATTCAATGACCTCTTGTTACTCTACATTTTAACACAATCTTTTGAATTAAATCCCAGGAAAATTACCAGATGGTAATGGCANGTATATGGAAGTGCATGCTAAAATAGTTACTGATAGAGGTGTGCAATCAAAAAAGGTTTGGACGCCACTGCTCTAATCCTTAGGGTCTCATTTCTGTTGCAAGGAACTTTTTTTCTGCCATGTCAAATACGGTAATAGAAAAAATAAGCCTTGACTGGGCCATCTATAGAAAGCATATTGGAAAACCAAGACTGGATTTGTCTTTTTGTAAAGGAAAGCAAACCTGAGCAAAGATAGAATAAACCTTGCATTCAAACTGGAAGAAAAGATACCCGATAAGCAGCGTGTCATTTTTTCAGTTACTCTTCTTAAAGCCCTTTGCAATCTGAAAATATGAGGAAAGACCATAGCATTTTCCTGCAGAGCTATTGCTAGTACATTATTTCTGAGGCAAACCCGGTTCTTTCACTTCCCAAGTTTTTCATTAAATCCTTTACGTTCAGTGATGAAATACTGAGTCTGTGGTTTCCAGGTCAGCCTTAAACTTCCCTGTGTTCATGGCATGAAAAAGCAATGACATCGTTTAAGTACTCAAAGATTCCTCAAGGCCTGCCAACAAAGGGAGAGGAGGTGAGAATACAGCTGCTCCGGTCTGAAAAGAAAATTCTGATTTTTGTCACATGAATAGCCCCATGGACTTCCTTTTTTCTCAGTGATGAATAGGTTTTAAGCGTAGGGTCACAGCTGGANAGAACCAACTTACCTCCTTAGTAATTCCCCAGTGATGAGACATAAGGAGCTTCCTCTGATCATGGAAATCTTACTCTAGTAGCTCTATCTGGGGCTGTATTCGCTGTATTCCTAGAGAAATAGCTAGGCCACAGAACAAATTTTAAACATCTTCCAGTTAAAAAATATGGGTTTATTTAGTACTGTTTTTTTTTTCCCAGCATTTATATATTTGTTCCTTTAAGCCAGTGGTCCTATAGTGGGGTGCATGCAGCCTCTGGGGTTGCAGGAAACAATTCAGTGNTGCAATCTGAAAATATGAGGAAAGACCATAGCATTTTCCTGCAGAGCTATTGCTAGTACATTATTTCTGAGGCAAACCCGGTTCTTTCACTTCCCAAGTTTTTCATTAAATCCTTTACGTTCAGTGATGAAATACTGAGTCTGTGGTTTCCAGGTCAGCCTTAAACTTCCCTGTGTTCATGGCATGAAAAAGCAATGACATCGTTTAAGTACTCAAAGATTCCTCAAGGCCTGCCAACAAAGGGAGAGGAGGTGAGAATACAGCTGCTCCGGTCTGAAAAGAAAATTCTGATTTTTGTCACATGAATAGCCCCATGGACTTCCTTTTTTCTCAGTGATGAATAGGTTTTAAGCGTAGGGTCACAGCTGGATGACATGCTGTGCTTTAAAGTAATTCAGCCTTTTGAGTATAACCTCCACATGATTCCAGAAAGGAAGGGACGTCTGACTGCTCGGGGTCTGGTTTTCTGACTGTAGTCCATATTTGATCTTCTGTTGTGCTAACCCAACATGCGTAACTGAGTTTTCCTCCAAAGACCAAGGTCCAACATCCCGATTCAGGTGGCTGAATTGAAGGACTCTAAAAAGTCACTCAAAAACTTTATCCTTGAATGAATCCTCATGTACTTAAGGGCCTTACACAGTCAGAAAGAGCGAGTGGAAACAAAAGTCCACTTACACGTCTGCATTGTGGTGTAAGCTCTTTGAATTCCAGACCTTCCTTTTCCTGAATTCTTCTGCTTCTACCATATCTCCCATGAGCATCCCCTCCTCTTCATCCACTCCTCTTGGCTAAGAATTTGAGGATTATAGAACTTTCAATTTCACAGCTGGGGCGAATCTACTAAACAGGGCCAAGCAGTGGACACTCTCTAGAGCATAGCTTCCCCATTGTTATGTCAAGAAGCATAGGAATCATTCTTGGTCTTATCCCCATGTCAGCTTGTACCCTTTACTCCTGTGTGGCCCAGAAATCTTCATTATTTAACTCCCTGCAGTCAGTCACAGTAGCATTCAACAGATTCACTGAAGTGAGGACAATGTTTAGCACAGAAGCAGATAATTCATTTCCAAAAAAGATTCTGCTTCTAAGTAGGTAGTCATTCACATGGATTATATACCAAACCAAGAGCCAGCAGTTGCCTTTTGATAGCTCGAGTATGGCCTTGTATTTTTCTAGGTCTTTTTGATAAATTTGGTCTGTGACACGCTGGTCCTGTTGACCAAGATTAAAGGCCAAAATATGGGAATATATGTCGGTGGAATATTGATCAGTATAGCCTTTAAATGTGAAATATCCAGCTTCCTTTTTTGTCATTACCTCTAGGTTATACCTGATTCTTACCCACCTGCCACTCCTGCCCACCAAGGTTAGTTTTAGATTTTTTTTGAGATTCATCTTCCTACTCATCATTTTTCTCTAATCTTACACTGGGAAGTTATATTTCCTGTGGCAGAACTCACTGCTAGGTCTTTCCATCTCTCTCTATCTGGCAGCACTTGGCTCATTCTAAATTGCATTCAAAAACAAAGTTGTCTTGAAAAGGCATGACTGGAACTGGAACAGGGACTGGAAAATTTGCAGCAACTCCTCCATCTGAGAAACCAAACCAAGATGAGTTTGAAAGTGCAGAGGTCAGTAGGGCTTGACTCCACACAGTTTTGTGTGAACCTCTTCAGCAAAACCACTTGCCCAAGGCGTCTTACTCTGACTGGCACCCATTGGATCATCCACGGAGGATGCAGTTAACTCAGTCTTGGAATTAACTGCTGCAGTCAATTGCATCTTAACCTCTCTGCCACAGGTAATTGTTTTAGCAATGGCTGTTCACACCAATTTCGAGTCGCTAGCAATACTGCTTGAGTACCCTTGATTTAAAATTGCCATTCTGTTGCCTCAAAGGAATTTCTTTGTTGTACATTTGCTAAGTCCCTCCTCAGGGCAGAGCACAGTGCAGGAGGGAAGGGGGGTTGGCAGACTTGTATTTGCACGCATTACATCTAGACATAATCAGTGCCAATTGTTTTAAATTTGCACACAACACTGCTGTTATTAATGTCACTTCAGCAGGAGCCAGGCTCTTAGGACTTTCCTTTCCAGCGTATTAGCTCCACCCAGGCTCAGGAAAGACTACAAATTCTTTCTTTCTGTAGCGTCTTGGGGAACCAAAAATACAATGAATTGGCAGCTTTGCTGCTTTCTGCTTGTGGTAGGGAAACAGCTATGGCACCAAGCCACTCTGACAGCAGGCAGGGTGGATGGCCCGAATGGGCAAGCTGCCTGTCAATTAGCAGTGGTTCTGACTGTCCAGACCAGGCAGACCGTTCAGATCAGGGCAGGGTGTTTCGGAGATGAGCTGGCACACCATGGTTTCTCAAGACAGCGTGAAAGAGAAGGGCCCCTCCTGGCCCAGAGAGTAGTCAGGATTTTGGGAAAAGCTAACTATGTGTACAGGCTATTTCATAGCTTTTAAGCTTTATTGTTGAAACTGTATCTTCTGCTTCTTCTTTAAAGGCTTATATATTCTCCGTTCCCAAATGTCACAGGACAAATGAAGCTGGAGAACTTGGGAGCTGATTTGCACATAGACTGGCAGTTCAGTCAGATGACAACCAATTATATATTATATATTGCTACGTAACAGTATCCCAACTATTAATATCAACAGTGTATTAATGCTTCATGCGAACAGTATCTAACCTGACATTTACAATGGCAATATATGCAAATGCACAGACAGTGCCAGCCCCAGCCGATCCTGTTATTGTAGACCCACTGCTTTCCATGGGTGGTGATGCTGGAGAATACCTGGTTCTGTGAGCCTCACAGTGTCTGAGGGAGAGACCCATGCTGGTAGTGATGGGGATTGGTCATTGACCATGGGCTTCCATGTGATCCAGAGCAAGCAGACAGCGAAGACAAAGTCCTTCCATCTTCTCTTCTTCTCTTAGCGGTGGTGGCATCTACTGATGGCTTTCCTCTGGAGTCTTTGAAGGAACTTGCTCAAACTTGACCTGCTGTGGCTTACACCTGAATCAGTGATCCTTGGCCTTAGCACAATCAGTGCCTCATCCATCTTGCCATGATTTCATCCAGTTGTCATCTAGCAAATTGTGCCCTTCTGCTCTGAGTTTTGCCTTGTCTCCTCCAATGTCAAAAGTTAGTTTCCTTTTTTGTAGTACCAATTACCTGAAAACTCAAGTCAGTTTTCTAGTCATAACCTTGAAGCAGTGCTTTATGTGTTTGGCTCCAATGCACTGCAGATGTCAAGGGAAGGGCACGCAGACACCTCCACAAAGGGAACAAACTGCCCTGTGCTCATAAATAAAAGCTGCCCGTCAGTCACCTTTCATGGTACCTTTTTACCAGTGCGTGAAAAACAAACACAAAGAGCAGGGAAAAAGATTTTGCTGCCAAGACAATTTGCTCAGTCTGCACATATGCTGTCTGGGGAGGAGACTGGCCCTTGCCCACTGGAGGACTGGGGACACTATGAAGAAGGGTATCACAAAATGACAAATGTTGCATTGTAAAGTGGTCATCTCAATGTGGGAAGAGGCTGTGGCATCTGGACTTGCCCTGGGGAAAAACATACTTTCCATTAAGATCCTGAAGAAAGGAGTGTATGAGTATTGAGTCTGACAACAGAGTCAGAAGCAGGATGTTTTGAGTTTCCTGGAAATGAGGAACAGATTTAGATCCACCTGTCAAAAATGAAAAAAACCAACACAGTTTACTGTCTGAGGAGACAAAGCTGTTATTTCCAATTCGCCAGCCTGTGATATCACAAAAGCAAACATCTTCTCAGTACCTAATTCGGATGATATGTGTATTGTTTTTCTTCCCACTACAGACAGGGCTCGGGAAATGAATGAGTTGAAAGAAAAAAGATTTATTAGAAGAGGGAGTACTTTTCCAGATCTGTGCAAAACTCCTCACCAGTGAGAGGGGAAGGAAACTTGTCTTCCTAATGCGAGATTTACAGTATCATAGAATTTGCCACTTGAAACACTAAATCTATGGTTTCTTGTCTTTGCTAAGGATATTCTCTCTAAAGGATTAAATACATATTATTGCAATGCTGCCATTTCTTTGAGAGCCCAGAATGAATAATAAATAAATAAATAAATAACAGTCTTTCTGCAGCTACAAGAAATGCCGAAATAGGGAGAGAGGGACAGGTTTTAATATTGCTTAGTTGTCTAAACACAAGCATCAGCATCAGTAGGATTTTGCAAATTTACTGAGATGCCCAAATGAGTTTAGAAATCTTCCCTTCATTTGCCCCTAGTAAGGGTGGAAATAATTCCTTCTTCACACAGGTGCTGCAAAATTTAACTTCCTGATCTCAGCAAAGATTTTTAAAATCCGTGCAGGAGCGATGCTATCAAATAGGTAGCTTATTATAGCTTATACATGCATGATGTCCCTGTTTAGTGTTCGGGTTCAGCTGTGTGTAGCACCAATACCTGTGCTGCACTGCCAACCTGCAAAGTATCCACAAAAATCTTTAGAGGCTTCTGATTATCCAAAGCTGGACTACAGGTGCGTTTGATGGTTTATTCACTGCTCTCAGTGCTACCAGTGAGAGTAAAGCATTTACAGTCTCTTGGAGTAGGGAGTAAAACGGGAGTTTTTCCCGTGAAATCCAGTAATGAAATCACTGAGTGCTGTTTTTTGTCTCTGCCTCCCCTCTTCAAAGAGAGTGCAAATATTAAACACCTTTTCACTGCATCCCATTCCTTTTCTTCAGGGTCCAAAGAGAAAGCGTATAACTACAAAGGAGACAGCAGGAAGTGTTTAGGTTGCAATTGCAGATATGGGTTGATAAATCAGAAAAGTCTCTCCAAGGATGTAGAAAATAAAAGCAGATACCTCCACTTCTGTTCTTGTATTTGTTGTCTTTCAGAAACTGCCAATTTCCCAATTTCCAAGTGGCAAATAACTTAGAGGCTGTTACCAGTGTAGTGCTTAGCACCATTAGCTGCAATTATCGCAAGATTGACTAGGGTTGCTTATTGCTTCAGAACCACCACATGGGCATAATTGAGTTCCTTCTCCTAAAATGCAGGGAGCTACCTCCTGAATTTATGATTGCAAAGCTGGAACAAGGCCGGAACTTTTATCCTGGGTTGATGGAGAACTTACCGCATTATGTGTTTTTATTCCTAAAAGAAAAAAACGAAGATACTGCAGTAGAGAAAGTCATCAGATGGTTTTCTATTGCCAGCAAAGACCTAACACACACACCTGACCCCTGCCACATCAGCAGAGAGGAAAGTGGTGATACAGAGAATCCAGTTTATTGCTGCTCTTTCCAGAAATATGCTCTATGTGCACCTACAGATACATACACGGACTGCAAAATAAGTGGGAGAGCTTGCTGTTCTGATACAAATCAGCATGAAGCTATGAAAATGAGAGGTGCCTCTGTGAGATGGTTTCCTTTATTATTTAACATGTGTGTGCCTACAGTAATTATGAACAGCTGATAAATTGCCTTTGCACAATGGTATGTAAATGTGCTGGTACTGCTATAAATAATCATTTCCATACACTGTAAGACACACTGTGCTAATTATTTCTCCCCTACATCGTTTCCCCACTTAATTTAGTCTCAAAAATTTCCCTCTACTGTGCAGCCTTTATCAGGCAGCTCTTTCAATGCATTATCTTCTTTATTGCCAGATGAAATATTATTGATGCTTTGTTTTGGCATTTCCTTTCCTAGGAAAAGATGTCTTGTTTGGGGCAATTTCAAAAGCTATCTATTACAAGTGAAAAACACATCTCAGATGCCATTGCTAGAATTTCTTTCACCTGTTTCCAGGGAAGGTAGAAAATGATTCTGCAGAGCTGACAGGATGGTGAGCCAGACCCTCATCAGCATAAATCACAGCAGCTTTACTGAAGACAAGGGAGATATTTTTCATTTAAGGAGCTGGCCAAGTGTTCCTTTTGCAGCACTACTGGAGTGGCATCAAACACGGACCTCAGGCTGCAGGAGACATCTCACACATGTAGGAATCCCCACTCCAGCTGTCACTGTGTCTTTTAGTATTATTCTTTTGAAAGGCTAGAGTTATATCACTTTCCATCAATCCTTCTTCCTATTTTCAGCGCAATACAAATGCTCCCTATGCTGGCAGATCAGGCCTCCTTACTGGTCTCCCCTCTCTTTGTGGATTTCTGTGTTACTTCTCAAGCAGCTTAGCAAAAGGAGGCCTTCACCCAGATGATTCATGGGTTCCTGCCACTGAGGGAGTATATGGCAATGTCCGCCCATAAGCTGTTATTCTGTGTGACACAGAACTAGCAGTATTCTGAGAGCAGATATAGGTATATGTGTGTGTGTGTGTGTGTTCTTCAGATGACTGAGCAAATCTATTCCTTTTTAATCGTTGTGCTATTCCTCATTCAATTTATTCTTATATTTTCTATTAACTCAGCATCTCTAAGGAAGTTGTTATGTCATACTTTCCTTTGAACATCATTTTTGGGAAGCAGGTGATTTACATTAATGTTTCTCGGAGAATTAACAGAACCACATTTAACTGAGATGTTTGGCTAGTACAGATAGCAGTCTTTTTGCTACTTACATGTCCTGAATTCAGAAATGGGCCATACAGAGATCTTGGCTCTAAAGACCTCTGAGAAAAAGATCAGATATGGGGCCTCATTCTGCTTTTATGCTGCCTCAGCTAGAAAGACACAGGCCAGGTAACACTGCCTTCTAATTGAAAGACAGAGGCCAGGTAACACAGACCTGCACTCAAACACTTTGGGTTTTGAGTGGTTTAAAGCATTGCCCTCTGTGATTTTTGTCCTGCTGTCCCTGTCCACTCTCATGCTCTCCTAAGTGGAAGGACAAATTATGGGACGGCTTCTACCCAAGCATCACTTCTACCCAAGCATCACTCTATTGTGGTTTTCCACTTTCCTTCCAGGCTGCAGTAAATTTCTTTCTAAAGTGCTTTTACACCCACTTTATACCCTTCAACACCCTTGAAGTGTTTATTCACTGGTACAAAAAGTTCCCTTCCCAAAAAGTCTGCTCAGTGTGCTTCAGGGCAAGCAGGTTGATTTTGTCAGAGAACCCCCAAAGTAAGAGTTCATTGCTAGTGCCACTTGCAAAAGTTCTCACTCTGCTAGATGGCTGAAGCTCTATGCTTGCTAAAAATCTGTGATCTGCTCTCTCACATCATTGTATTTAAAGAACAGAAATAAAATGAAAACCAGAAGAGATAAATACTGCTCACAATTGTCAAAAAAATGCATGAAGGGGCTTCCAAACCTTCAGCTTCAATGGACTCATCACTAATCAATTCCTTGGCTCAAACCCATGTGATAAAAAGATTTTTCAAAGAAACATTCTGTGATTTTTGTCTTGATTAAATCCTGTTTCTTTTCCAGACTATACATCTGTAGTCATAACAAAGCACAATCCCCACTACCACCCACCCACCAAACACACTGAAGAAGCACACAGGTCAATTATCCAGGGTGATGGTATCCCAGATACCATCTCCTGAAACACAGCACTAACACAAAGCAATTTTCTGCTCCTTCTTTTTCCTTACTTGGGGAATAGCATTCTTTAATAGAATCATAGAATCACAGAATCATTCTGGCTGGAAGAGCACCATGGGATCATCGAGTCCAACCATCAGCCCTACTCTGCAAAGTTCTCCCCTACTCTCTCCCTCAACACCACATCTAATCTACTCTTAAACACATTCAGGGATGGTGACTCCACCACCTCCCTGGGTGGCCCATTCCAGTGCCTGACCACTCTTTCTGTGAAGAATTTTTTCCTAATGTCCAGTCTAAACTTCCCCTGTTGTATCCTGAAACCATTGCCTCTCATTCTGTCACTAATTACCTGTGAGAAGAGACCAACACCACCCTCTCTACAATGTCCTTTCAAGCAGTTGTAGCCCTCAATTGTTCCGTATAAGATTTATGTTCCAGGCCTTTCACCAGTTTCATTGCTCTCCTCTGAACTGGCTGCACCTTCTGGTGCACTGGCACCTCGAGGTATCTCTTGTGCTGAGGTGCCCAGAACTGGACACTAAACTCAAGATGTGGCCTCACCAGTGCTGAGTACTGGGGGACAATCACCTCCCTACTTCTGCTGGTCACACTGTTTCTGATACAAGCCAGGATGCCCTTGGCCTTCTTGGCCACCTGGGCACACTGCTGGCTCATTTTCAACCAGCACCCCCAGGTCCTTTTCTGCCAGGCAGCTCCTGCCACATTGCCCCAAGCCTGTAGTGATGCATGGGGTTGCTGTGGCCCAAGTGCAGGAGTGAAGCCCTGTCTTGGTCTTCAGACATGATGAACGCCAATAAAAGACTCAAACTAATTAAAGGCTTCCTACCCTGAAAAGTGTGGGTCGGCAGAACAAGGTGAGAGTGTTTGTGTTTTTCATGATTGCAGTCAGGGTTCCTAACAGACACAATTTCAGTCCCGTAGGGAGTAGTTTGTGCTACTTCTTCAGAATATTTTTCTCCATGACCTTCTATCAAGGGTAAAGCAAAAAAAAGGGAAGTTAATGATCAATTTCTAGAAAATATGAACAGTCGGTCTTAGCTCAGTGCTGATGAAGGCCTTGCTCTACAGTTCATTGACTGTATTCTATCAAGCAGTGTTTGCTTGTACAAATGCAAAGACACCACAAATACTGGATTCTTATACATATGCAACACTTAATCTCATTAGGGAAACAGCACAAGGGAAAAAAAATGCCCTGGTCTGTGGCTAATTCTCATTCCCATGACAGATCCTTTGCTCTCATGGAACACCAAGGGGTCCGTGGCTTAGAAGGGTTTTGTTGTGAGCAGCATCCAGACTATTCTGCAATATTTCACCACTGAGTATTCTGTCAGACCGCATTTCCAAATGAGAGAACAGAAGCATCTGTTAAAATACACTAACAGCCTACTCTCTTAACTTCCCATTTTAATTTTATTCACAGACCCTGCAAATGGGCATCAAGCATTTTTCTGGGCTCTTTGTGATGCTGTGCATTGGGTTTGGTTTGTCCATTCTCACTACCATTGGTGAACACATCGTGTACAGACTGGTCCTGCCACGAATCAAGAAGAAATCCAAGATGAAGTATTGGCTCCACACAAGTCAGGTACATGTTCAAAAGTAACCCTGTGAAAGTCACGTGGCTGATTTAAAAAGCCTGGGAAAAAGCAAAAAAAAAGGTTGGGAGAGCTCTGATGCTTGGCATTAGAAGTGTGACAGCAGCTCCTGGAATTTGAGGAGGCTTACTTAATGATGGAATGAGAAGCACATTATATAAGTAAATAGTTCAAATATTCACAATTTTAAAGCCTGCAGAAGGCACCTTTTCATTTGCACTTGTAACCTTACAACTCTTTTGGACACCAGAAACACTGGTGGTGTTCTCCTGAACTGGCTAAACAAACTTGTTATCTCACTGTTACAGGTCCCCAAACTTTTCATGCATGCAGAAAGTGCTGGGGAACTTCTTTCATTACTCCAGAGGAAAAAAAGGAAGAAAATGGCTTTGGGTGTTTGCTGTAAAGGAAGGTTACTTTACAGCAAAAAGCACAGAAGGACAGAGCTGCTGTTGCTTTAAAGCAGCACAGCGAAAGAGATGTTTTAGAAAATAAAGAAGTTTGTTTTTTTTTTCTGAGGAATTATAACATCAAGGATTATTTGCAAACTATTTATCAACCTTTCATTGATTGCCCTTCCTTGGGAAAATGCAGGAGAATAAATCTGTTGTAATGACGAAGCAGACATTGCCTGTACCCTTGAACATGCAAAATAATTTATGCTCGAGTCCATCACACAAACCCCAAATTGTTTACCTATTTATGGAGCTATTCTTAATCTTGCTTTTACTAATTTCTTTTCTTCTTTTCCCTCTAGAGATTACATCGTGCACTGAACAGTTCATTTATTGAGGAAAAATGCCAGCCTAAGACCAAACGAGTAGAGAAGAGGTAGGAATTTTCACATACCTTAAAATACAAGCTACAAAAATTACTTTGAAATGAACCATGTTGTGTCTGGATATCTACTTAAGGATAATAGACCCTGAAAATAATAAAACCAAATTAAAAAAGGAAACAAAATAGAAGTGACAAGGGAAGGAGGTAGAAATTAATTAGTTGTTTCCAGTACAATGTATTAAATCTAGAAATTTTATTCTTTCATGTTTTCCAATATAGCAAATATAAGTACTCCCATTCTAAAGAGAAACCGCAGGGTTTTTTTAAGTCCACTGCCCTTGATTCTAGGCAATTAATTACTCAGATGCTAAAGCACTGGCAGATAACCAGGACCCTGTGAGACAGCTTCACAGTGAATGAGAGATCAGGCCGCGTAGATATTAGAAACATTTTCAGCTCTCTTATTTTTCAGAATGAGAAATAAGAAAGCTGGGAAGAGGAAAATGCCATCCTTTGTGAAACCTTTGTCTCCAACAACTACTGTTGGAGAAAAGAAAGTGGGGAACAACCTTTCCTTGTTTTCATAGCCTGTGTCTTCTGAAGAGGAGACAATCTTATCTACATCTACCAGGAACACAAAGCATTTTTAGAAAACTATACATTTGCTCAGGCAGTGTTGCTTTTGTACAGATAAGTTGAGCCACCAACTATAAGAAAAAAAAACATCTTCCAGGCTGTTGCTAGATACTTGGCATGACTGAAACCCACGTATGTAAATGTATGTGGTGTTTAGTTTGTCATTCCTGTACTAGCAGAAATAAATGAAAGAAGCAAGCAACTACAGGCTTCTAGACTGCCTGTATATGCAAGCAAGTGTATAAAAGCACATTCAGTTAGTTTAATTTCTTCATTCCTTCATACTATTGCCCCACAAAACCCCATAGTGTGGCACTTCCTTGCACACAACAGCCCCTTGTTTTTCTTCTTTGAAGAGCAGTACCAGAAACTGAATAGTGCAGAACGTTTTCTCCTCCTGGCTGGGTGGTTGCATTCACACTCCCACGGCCTGAGGCGCTAAACTCAGCCAGCGGGAGAGTCTCCCAGAGGCAGGGGGCTCTCCGTATCTTTGAGGATACACAAAGCACCAGCTGAGGAATTTGCCAGATACTGAGCGGGGCAAAAATTTTGTAACACAAGGAAATGGCCATAAGCCCCACAGAGAATGGCTTAGAAGAAGAACCACACAAATATTCTTTCAACACTGAGAGTGATGGTGTGCTGCAGCCCAACAGCTTCTGCCCATGCAGCATCCAGCCCATGTGAGTGTGCATGCACACCCACCCAACACCCTTGCTCTCCGCGTGGTCCGAGCTGCTGTTTGCACAGAATTATGGTGAATTTAACTCAGGAGACCTAGTGATATGGTGCCCAACTTGTCAAATAATCTGGTGTAACGAGGTACAACCTAGCCCTCTCAAATCAATTATATTACTACACTTTATTTTATTCCTGCTGAGGACTGCGGAATTATTAAAAGCTCCAAGATATGGAAAATAGGTGGAAAGAATTTGTATTATGTTACTGGTATCTCCCTCTGGGAAGAAAATCCACTGTTGTTTTTCAGGTTGTTTTCCAAACACTAGGAGAGCTGCTCAGCACTGGTGGCCAAATTGTGAAGGTTTTTGTATTTGACAAAACTTGAGTGTGAACTGTGGGCTGTGGCCTTTGTTAAAATCACCAGCCCAGACCCCCAGGCAGAACCCCCAGCAGCAGCAGCTATGTCAGATACTAATAATTATGAAAAAGCTGTGTTTTGATTTGTGAAAGAAAAATGTATTAGAAATTATGGATCAATGATATGACTCAGAGATATTTATAAAACAAAAGCCCACAGCTTTTCTGAGACATGTACTTCTCCTTCAAGGCAGGCTGGTGACACTGGCTGCCTAGGACCCTGGGGACCATGAGCTCTGCAGAGCTACACAAGAGGGAGACAGCTCTAGGGACAACAGACCCTTGCCAGTAGTTCTGCTCTTTGCTAAGTGACTGTTGTTGTGTCAGCCAAATTTACTAAAGACAGACCTGACAGCTGGCCCTTCCTCTCCCTAAAAGGAAAGGAGAGAAAGAGGACAAGGAGATTTATAACTTTAGCAGGAACTAAACTACTTTAATGAAGTATTAACACTAAAATTAAAATTAAAAAAAAAAGGGGGGGGGGAATAATTAAATAGATACAATATATACAAAACCATATCAAGCTCCCAGGATGAGGTTCACATCACCAGCAGGCATCAGGAAAATTCCCAGACTGGGCTCGGTGACTGACAGAGCTGGATTCTGGAAATGGGAGTCAGGAGTGCTCAGACCAGGATCAGAGGCAGACACACAGACAGGATCCTCCTCAGACGTCGGCCATCAAAGTAAGAGGCTTGACCCTTTGATCCCTCAGCTTTTATACTGAGCATGATGAAGATGGGATGGAATACCCCAGCTGGTCAATTTTGGGTCACCTGTCCTGTCTGTTCCTCCCTACAGGGGTGACCCCTCGACACTTTTCCACTACAACCTCCAACAGGGCAGATAACAAAATTCCCTGAATTTTTTTGTTCTAGCAATAAGTACAAGCAAAGGCTTCTCTGCACACCATTCCCTGGTCTAATCAGGTCTTATCATAGTGAGAGAGAACATTTTCTGAACAGTATGCTGTTAATTTCAGACTTTAATTAGTTAGACGAGGCCCAGCTAAAAAAGTAAAATTACAAAACAGAAAATTGGTTCATTTTACCTCAAACAAGGACAGTGATGTTTTTTGTCTAGACTGCTGTGTGGAAATGCAGCCTCTGCTCTTAGCTCTAGAAATGCCTTGCCAGTTTCTACTTGCCCAGAGTAGTCCTATAACCTGTCTGAAACATGTTTCAGGAGGAGCTAATTTGTTTTCATCTCTTCAGGGGATTAACATAATTGCATCACAAAACACACATCCAGTTTTAGCACAAGAATTGAGAGTCTTTCTGTCTTTTATTATGAAATATGAGGAAATCACTGATCTATACCAAAAAAAACAAGCCTACATACACATCCCCACTGCAGTTCCCTGAGCCCTCCGGAGCATGACCCAGGCTGGGGCTGCCACTCCTGCCCAAAGCCTCCCCTCCTTCCTCCCTGCCACCCCTTCTCTTTGAAAATGCTCCTGATCACCACCTCCTTTAAAGAAATTTCCACTTTCCCACTTCCTTCTCTGCAGGCAGGTGAGAAATGTATCTACTTCTACCTCCAGACTCCCAGTGAATCCAGCTGTTTTCAGCAATCCCAGTCCTGAAATGTTAATCCTCCTCCTTAACCTGCCAATTGGTGGCTCACACTAACAGATGTTTTGTCTACGGATACCCACAGAAAACCTCGGGGGTGGAACACTTGTAAGAGCCACTGAGTTTTGTAAACTGAGTTTATAAAAAGGACGCAAACAGATCTACCAAAAGGCAGAGCATGTAGGAGAGGCAGGCTCCCCTCCCACAACAGCAAACTGTGCTTCCTTATGATCCAGCTGGAGAGCGGATGCCACAGGGTGCTCCTGGGGAAACCCTGATTTGGGAGGGTTGCAGGGAGAAGTTCCTAAGGAGAGGGAAGAGATTCTCTGGAATCAGAATATTTTGGAAAAGATTCTCCGCTGGGAAACTCTGAGGCATTTGACAGACTTACCGAATGGGAATTCCTCCCTTGACACAAAACCTCGGAATTCTGTTTATTCTGTCCAGAGACTCATGTCTGTACACTGCAAGGTTTGGATCCATGTCGTTGTGTCCATACCCCAAAGGACTAGCAGCTACTCAAGAAGACCTCACGTCCAAAGGGCACACTTTCCCCATCATCTCTCCCTGACAGCCCTTGGCAGCTTCCTTCCCCTTCCATGGCAGCAAATGCCCCAGCTAGCACAGAGTACTGGCACACAAATGACTCATGCTGCCGTGAACTTAGGACACAGCAACACAAAAGCTTTCAGAAAGCTCTGGTGGACAACTCGCCTTTTCCTAAGCTGGAGTTGACAGGACTGTAATTTCATAACCAAAACAAAAAATGCCTCCAGGAAGATGAATTCAGTTAGGATTCTGTTCTAGTTTCTGCCAAGGTTTAATCATAAAAAATTGGCCATTTATGATCATAATTTGTTTTTCTCAAGAAAAATAATTCCTAGGATATGGGAGTAATATTTCTATGTAATTCGTACGGGCAGCATTGTATTTTTGTGGCAGGAGGGCTGACAGGGGAGGGTGGCATAAACACAGGAGCAGGCTCTGATTTCCTATTGACTCTCACATCTCTCTTCAGGTCCCATGTAGGGAACAGCCAGCATGCCGTGTGGAATACCGCCAGCCTGGGCAACTGTCACCGGAAAAAATACATCTGCACCGACGAGGGGCAAAATGAGGTGACGATCCGGCAGCACCAAGACATCCCCCTGCCACAGGTGAGGAGAGAGACCCGGGCTGCTTTAACAACTAACGGGAAAGCAGAGGCCCTCAATATCACGAGGACCTCGGTGATGCAAGAGCTTGCGGAGCTGGAGAAGCAGATTGAAATCATCAAGCAGGAGCTGCAACTCGCCATGGACAGGAAATCAGAGCTGGAAGAGTACCAGAGGACAAACAGGACTGCAGAGCCCTAGGCCAGGATACCTGGGCCCTTCCCCCTTTTCTTCCTTTCTGCCTTTCCTCTGTAAAATTTGTAACACACTTTTGTAATGCCAGAAAGGGGTGCAAAAATAAAAGCAGGTGATAACGCTCTTCATGAGAGCAGAGTTGCAGCAGCTCACAGCCACTGCCACCACCCCCCGAGCCCTCCTCCTTTCATAACAAGTTTCTCATTCTCCTGGCAAACACCAGCCATTCCCAAGGGACCAGAGAAACAAGGAGCATCCGAACAGTGAGAGTTCCTGGTTCCTCCACTTGACAGGACAGTGAGGTTCCCACTTTTGTAGCCCTTTCTGCGCATTAATTCAGAAAAAAAAAAAAGAAAAAAAAGAAAAAAAAAAAGTGGAAATTTAAACTGCTCAGTGGAAGCATGTCTCTTGTTGCTATGTTTTTGTTGTAATATCTATGGGGATAGTATCTGCTCATGCCAAGACTCCTTATAGTTGCCTCATTAGGCCAGGTGCTAGTTCTGTGTTGGCAGTCTCCCTTCCCTCCTGGCAGGAGCTGTGGTTTCACCGGACAAATTCTTGGTGGCAATCCCAGTACACACCATTCCCTCGGCTCTGTCAGCACAAATGCAGATGTGGCTGCTCTGTGACTGTGAAAGAAGAACTCACGCAGCTTAAAAATAACTTGGCAGAAGCCAAACCACCACGTCCATCTGCTTCCAAGCCCAGGTTCGGCTTCCACTCCCACCCAGAGAGAAGCCTTGCAAGCAGCCGCACCAGCAGATGCGAGGGGATCACAGTGGCACAGAGCAAGTTATCAGGGGAAGGGAGGGGTGGCAATGCTGTAAATCGGTTTTTACCACCAAAAGTGAAGTATTTACCAATGTGAAACAACTCCCTTAATATTCTCTGTCTTTGGTTGACAGTTAGGTTCTTTCTCACAGCCAAAGCGACATAAAGGGGCTCTGGTCCACAGTTTATTCTGACACCCAGCTCCCACCAAAGCCTCCCTGTGGACCAGGGCTCACTGTGAAGGAGAACGAGAGTTGTGGTTTCAAAGGCTATGTACTGAGAGCTCTCTCCCACCTGGATGGTGGGTAGAGGGGAAGGAAGGGTAAGCTGTTCAGCATCTGAATAAATACTGCATCAACCCAACTGACTGTGTTATTTAAACAGGATTTATATGGATTTTTAAACAATACTTCCCAACATGTCTTGCATGACAGAAAAAGAATGTTTCAAACACCATCAGGATTAACTCTGGTCCCCTAGATATGGCACCAAAGTCATTTTTACCCTCCCCCTACCTCCAGCCCCCCCGTGCAAATGTTGCTAGGGGTGATGTTCTTACCAGGCATGGTTTGAAGGCAAGAGGCAGATCTGAAACTCTATTCTGGGGTTTGAAAAAGGCATTCTGCCTTTTTGCACCTTTAGCCTTTGAAAAACACTTGCAAATTAAAAGCTCTGTAGGAACCACTAAAAGCTGGTGGGCGTGATACCCAGTCTAATTAGCCTCCAGGGAAGTTCATATTCTGTTCCCTGCTCAGTCCTTGACCTCTGCTTTTGGACAGCACATGTGCTTCTATCAATAAGGTCAGTAACACAGGGAAGAGTAATTAGGACATAAAACAGCAAAGTGGGATGCAGAGCCCCACATTATCGGGTAGATCTGAAAGACCAAGGATGCCCCTTCTTGCCTTGCTCCCGACGAGCCACATGGTGAGGGGCAAGTCTTAGGTTGCTCTTCTTACCCTCCTTTACCCTCCCTCCCTCATTTAGATAATCAGCCTTTTAGGAAGAGCTTTTTATTTGTGTAGCACCCAGTAGGCGACAACCTCCAACATCGTTTGGTTAGAACAGATGAACAGTGCCCTTTTCATGATTATGAGACAAACACCAGGAAAAAAATACTTCAGCCCAATTTTATAAGTGCGCCCAACGGTTTATGTCCCTGTCTCTACATGCATAAGCCCAGAAAGATTTTTTTTTTTAATTAATTGAAAATGCTAATGGTGTCAAATACCTAATAAAAAAAAAGTACNAAACACCCAGTCTTTCAACAAACCACTCTTCATTTAAAAACAAACAAGCAGTGAAAAAATGTCAACCACCTAATAATTGACATTAAGCAAAAATCTGTGTTGCTGGTGGGTGCTTCAGGGGCCTCCGCCATGTCAAATGCAGAATAGCAATTGCTCCAAATCACTGCAGCACCAACTTTATAGGTGTAAAAGTCACCTTTTGGGAGAAGGACCAAGCTATTGCTGCCTAACAGAGAGGCATTTCAGCACACAATGTTCTTATTCAACTGTTCTTCCAGCCTGATGCCACAGGAGACAGAAAAAAAGGTTGCCATAGCTTTGTATGCGATGGGGAGAGAACCACACACACATCAATACCTGCATAGACAGGGGGAGGAATGGCTGTGACTAGAAGATGGGCTAGAGACACAGAGATGGTTCGGGCCTGTCAGTACTGTTGGGCTTCATGTTTAATTCCACCCTCTTCAGACCAAGGGAAGAACTTAAATTTCTCAAGGATTTCATCCTGTCCAGGTGCCAGAGGCTTGGATACATCCAGCATCAGATAGGGAAGCAAAGCCAGAAGGGGAGGAAGCAAGAGGTCATTGCTCACCAGCAGGTCACAGCCAGCAGACTGGGAACACCACACTGTCGTTAGGACCAGCTTGGTCTTCTGAAGAGGAGGGCAGGAGATTAAGAGAACAGCAGTCCATTCAAACACTTTTCCAACTTCAGTTATCACAAGGAAATAACTTCAGCTCATAGATCTGAAGAACAACAGATGGGCTCTGGGTCAAGTAAGAACACAGGCGATGACTCTCCTGCTTGGCAAGCAGGGCGTCATGCTACTGACATCGACGGGCCTAGGTTGGTTCAGGGAGTTTTTATGCCCTGTTCAAGACGGGAAGCAGGAAGGAAAATCAAAGAAAATTTCCAGACTTTGCTGCTTTATTTCAGTTTGACCCATCTGGTATTTCGGATTTAAAAAAAAAACAAACAACAACCACACAACACAAACACACAATCCAATAAAACCCTCCACCCCGTAGTACTTTCAGTCCATCGTTCCCATTAATTTATTCTGGTTATGATACAGAATTGTTATGTTTATAGGCTCCCTTGGGACAGAAGTGCTCTTTAAAAATCCTACTCATTAAGCATAAAGATTGAAGCTGAACTCTTGCAAAATCACTCTTCATATATATGTAAATATGTATGTACATTCATGTTGTTAGGGCTAGAGAGGCTTTTTCTTCATTTACACTTAATTACTATGGCTCAGACACAGAATTTAGACAGATTTTTGTTAAAAAAATACTTGTCACCTCTTCCCTTTTTTTTTATCCAAAATATTTGCAGTCTTGATAGAATAGAATCACAGAATCATTTGGGTTGGAAGATACCCTTGGGGTCATCGAGTCTAACCATCAGCCCTACTCTACAAAGTTCTCTCCTACACCATATCCCCCAACGCCACATCCAATCAACTCTGAAACACATTCAGGAACGGCAACTCAACCCCCTCCCTGGGCAGCCCATTCCAGTGACTGACCACTCTTACTGGGAAAAATTCTTTCCTCGTGTCCAGCCTAAACCTCCCCTGCTGCAGCTTGCAGCCATTCCCTCTCGCTCTATTGCTAACTGCCCGTGAGGAGACCAGCACCAGCCTCTCTACATCGTTCTTTCAAGCAGTTATAGAGAGTGATGAGGCCTCCCCTAAGCCTCCTCTTCCGCAAACTGAGCAGTCCTAGCTCCCTCAATCGCTCCTCTGAAGATTTATTCTCCAGGCCTTTCACCAGTTTCATTGGCCTCCTCTATACTAGCTCCAGCACCTCGATATCTCTCTTGTGCTGAGGTGCCCAGAACTGGACACCAGACTCAGGGTGTGGCCTCACCAGTGCTGAGTACAAGGGGACAATCACCTCCCTACTTCTGATGGTCACACTGTTTCTGATACAAGCCAGGATGCCATTGGCCTTCTTGGCCACCTGGGCACACTGCTGGCTCATATTCAGCCACTTGTTGACCAGCACCCCCAGGTCCTTTTCTGCCAGGCAGCTTGGGCCACCCTTTCCCAAGCCTGTAGCCATCCATGAGGTTGTTGTGGCCCAAGTGGCAGTTGGCACTTGTTGAAGCCCACGCCATTTACAGTGGCCCATTGATCCAATCTATCCAAGTCCCTCTGTAGACCATCCCTGCCCTCATGCAGATCAACACTCCCGCCTCACTTAGTGTCATCTGCAAACTTACTGATAGCACTGTCAGGATCAGAATCATCAATAGACATTAAACAGAAATGGTCCCAATACGGAGCCCTGAGGAACACCACTTGTGACCGGCCGCCAGCTGGATTGAACTCTGTTGGGCACCAATAGTATGAAGGTATTCATGGGGCTTTGAGCAACCTGCCCGATTGGGAGATGTCCCTGCCCATGGCAGAGGGGGTTGGAACTCGATGATCTTTAAGGTCCCTTCCAACTCTAACCATTCTATGATTGATAAACTTCTGATTACGTCCATTCATTCTGGCAAGTCAAAACAAACCATTTAAAATTTTCACTGTTTCTCAATGTTTAAATTTCTAAACACAGAAGGAACTTTAGTCCCTTCCAAAATGAGTTTCCTGAGCTTAAACTAAAATACGATTTTTAAATAAGAAAATGCTTTTTTTCTTGGTGAGGAAAGAGAAAACAGGAATTTCCAAACCTCACCTGTGAAACACACCCAGACCATCTGAAATGCTTGTTTCCAGACTGTGACCAGAGTGAACCGAACATTGCCAGTATACACACAAAAGTTTCAGGCTCAGTTTTCAGAAGCTTGATGTGACTTAATGACCAGGAAAGGACAAAGGGGCTTCACACTTCTACAAGGGCTGTTCCATTCTGGTTGCTCTTCGCAGCTGTAGATGGAGTTCTGCTCAGAGAGGGTTTAGTTTCTTCTACACGTGCTGCTACAGCCATACCACACACTTGGAGCATCCCAGCTTCCCCCTGCAAAGATGTTCCTGCACTCTCCTCATCTCTCAGGATTCACAATAATTTAAAAGTTCAATTTATACTTGTAAATGTTTTCAGAAAGATAAAAATAATAATGCATATTATAGGACAGTCTGCAATTACATATTTTCACTTTACTATTGCTTCTATTAATTCCTTCAGTGAATACAAGAAGCCAATACAGGTTTTATGACTCAGGGAAGGGATGCAGATGAGATAAACCTCAACATTAACTTTACTGGAAGGAACACAATACTTCATGAAGGAATGGGGTAAATAATTAACTCTGCGTTTTGATTTTCAGAGAAGACTTCACGTACAGTCTTGCACTACAAGGAGCATGGAGACTACACCCTTAAGCCACCTGCTTTCACAAAATTCTCAGCAGCCATGACAAAATGACTGAATAAATAATCCATCATCTTGGGCCTTCTGTTGTGTCAGGAATAATGTAGTGAAGATACAGCCAGAAGAACAAAGGTTGTTTTAGTTAATAATTTAAAAAAAAAAAAAAGTTTTTTTTGATAAAAAATTAAAAAAAAAAAAAAAAAAAAAAAAAAAAAGGGAAGAAGGAAGAAATTTATCTCTCTGTTTTAGGAGTTTAAAAATGTTTCCAATAATTGGACAAAGGACAGAAGCACAGACAGATACTATCAGAGACAAGAAAAACAGAGAAATTACCCAGACAACAGCTTTTATTAGGTCTTGTGCATTACAAGATTAATCCTTGTGGCAAAACTGCAACAAAGTAAGCTCCACATATTCTTTGCTGTAAACTAAAGACAATATAAGATATCCCTTAATCTAGGAGACGATGTCCACATCAATCAGAATTCATCAGTGGAATGGTATTTTCAAAGATTCTCCAACATCTTATCTTTCTCCTCTTCTGGATGCTAAGATGTGTGTTTGCTTTTGGGCCTAGGGAGGATATTTACTAATGCAGCAACCTTTGCAGATTCTGGCCCTGACTCAGGAAGATGGATGTCTAAGAAGTCACACCACTGAAGTCTACAGGTGTACCCGTTCATCCCCATACCTTTAACTGGGAAACTATTCACTCTCAAACACTACCATACCTTGATGGGATGTCATAATTAACCCAAGCAAAGTCCTCAAATAAAAGCCTCATTTATCTCTGCTGTACCACAGCCAGCTTCCATCCCATCAAGGCAAGACTTCAGTCAGATGTTTCCAACTTGGCCGTATCAAAGTGATGGCTGGAAATATCCTCTCAGGCAAAAAGCAGCCACAAAAACTGAGGGCAAATACACAAGAAATAGGACAAAAAAAGAAATCAAGATCCAGAATCTGGTTTTTTCCATACCCTAACCACACTTCCAAGAATAAACTGACAGAAGCTCTGAGGGCCCCAGAGGTGATGATCACAGAAAGTGAGGGAGGCTAGGCAGTCAGCATAAGCAGCAACTTTCCACCACTCCAGTGGAAAGAATCAACCAATGTAGATCCTATGGAAGTCGTTGGCACCAAAGGCAGCGTTGCACTTGGGGCACTTACGCTGCCGGGTGTCATAGCGTGTTTTCACACACTCAAAACAGAAGACATGAAAGCACTTTGTGAGCACAGCATCCTTTTTGCGCATGTTACAGCATGGGCAAGTCAGGCGGGCCTGAAAGACAGAAACATTACAGTGAGGGCCTGCTGCACTGCACTAGGTACGTTAAAAGATGACTAAAGAGGAAGGTCCTTCTGTTCCTCATAAGGAGAAGGTTGTTTCTTCAATGGAAGATAAGTCTATGATGCCAGAGTACAGACAAGAGATGTCAAATACTGAAAACATGCCTACACAGCCTTTTGACTGAAGGAGAGGTAAAGAGGGAAGTTGATACGGGCAGCTACTCACCTTGTAATCCTTGATTTCTTCCATCAGTATCTCATCGCAGTTAGGAACCATGTCAGGCTTCTTGGTAGTCTCCAGCTTCCTGCGCAACCGAGAAATATCCTCCTGCAAAAAACCCAAGAGGCAATAAAATAAACGAGCGGTACATTCTCTTGTCACAGCTTCTTCAGGGACCAAAGAGAACTAGTGCCTGGCCAGCAGTGCAGCTGGCTGCCACTCCATCCATACTTTCACCCCTGGCAGCCCGTAGTCCACACTACCATTTGGTGTCACATGCACTGTCAGTTATCAGTGGACAAAGTCTGGAAGAGCAAAGACCTGATGAAGCTGACATCAAAGTGAAACTGTACCCCTAGAAAAGCAGTGTGGCTGAAACTCACTCCAAGCTCAATATACAAGGAGACAAACACCAAAGCAGACAGATATTGAAGGATTGCGCATGGGGCACGCACCTCAGCCCTTTTGAAGTTGAACATCTCTTTCTCTCTAGTGACTCTGTTTTCCACGATCTCATCCTGGAAGTCATGTAACTTCTTCTGAGCCAGCTCTAGCTGGGCTTTCAGGTCATCTGCAAGCTGGGCTGCATCCATGGCCTGAAAAAGAAAACCAGTACCAACTCTGAAGAAAGAGCTCTGGTGATTTCTAGTCCCTCCACCTGGCAAATTGACTGCACACAGAATACCCCTCAGGATGGTGGAAATCCATTTTTTCAATCTAATTTTGATACTTCTAAATGGAATGACTCGATTTACTCCTTAAACATTACTTCAACAGCAAAATACTTTACTAACAAGTTCTAATCATTTAGCTTCAGGATTCCTCTTCAGTAGAGCCAACACCTGTCACACTGCAGTGCATGTCACCTAGAAAAATAACTATCCCTGCCCCAATGATTCTATTAGCCAAGTCACCTCAATAGCACAGACTGTGATATTAGCACAAGTGATTGTGCTGAACTCCCCATCTCCTCACAGAGCTGTATATCTCCTTCCCTTTCTGTCTGTTTTAATGTCACTCCTGCATTTCTGCTAAAGATTTAACAACAAAGGCAGCATCAATCATAAGACTTAGTCTCACTTTACCTGTAAAGACCTACTTTATTGATCTTAGACATTTGTTAAAGGTCTTAACATTCCCAAGACATATTCTCCTTTTACTTATTCCATCCTTCCTATAAAAAGCTCTGACCCAAGTTGGATAGTTCTGGGTGGCATGGGATGTGGGAGCATATGGACAGGTACCTAGAGACCTTCTTACCTCCAGTGGCTTGGGACTTCACCCCTGAGCAAATACAGAACCCTGATAAAGTGATTGGAAAGGAAAATGTGGTGGCTGCTCCCGAGGGGCACAACTCACTGCACTGTCCTGGGCCCTGGCCAGTATCTACCAGACACTGCTCAGAACTGTGCAACATCCTCAGGAGAGAGAGGGAAACCATGCCGACGGGCAGTGTGGCTGCTGGCTCTTCTGTGGCAGGTGCTACAGCTACTGCAACCCCAGGGGTGGA
>VZTM01037583.1:0-12078 GCA_013400555.1 Jacana jacana
TCTTTGTAGCCCTTTGCTGTGCCCTTTTCAACAATTCCCTCCTTATCAGAGAGGCCTGTTTTTATAAGCATCATTGGATTTGTAGGCTTAGTCGAGTGAATAGGAATTATGGAAGTGAAGCTGCGCCCAGCAGTGCCGGCAGCAGCCAGGTCTCATGATCCCACACGACAGCCCCAGTAAGGTGATACCACACTTCAGTGGACATTTCTCTAATTAGATAGACAGGAACAGTTGAATTGCAATCCCATTTTAAATATGGAGAGAGGCTTTGCTTAGCTGTCCTTAACAGTATAGACCCTTTTTCATATTTTCCTTTTGGATGTCTGGCTTCAGGAGCAAGCTAATTGTGGGCCACCTTGGACTAAAGCCAGGCAGCTTTACTGCACTGTAAAATGTGAAGTATCTGCGGTGATGCACAGAAATAACCGGCCAACACTCATGGAAAGGCACAGAATCAAAGACCCAAAGGTCTTGAGGAGGAGTAGGGTGTCGGAGGTTGTGCTGGGGGTGACTGTCCTGGAATGTCTCCTTCCCCTAGCTTTGAGAGCTCCAGCCTTTGCCATGTGGGAGCTCCTTCCTCATGGCACCATGGGCACCTCCAGGGATGCCCCCTTTGGTTCTGCCTCCACCCAAGAGATTGTTGTCAACAATAACACAGAATGGATCTGAGCAATAAAGTTTAAAACTGGAAGAAGATCCTTTCTGTCAGGCTGAAGGTAATGCAGCAACCCCAAAACAAGACTAAGACTGTGTTTTTGTGAAGCACAGCCGAAGGATGGAGGAGAAACATTATTTCTGAAGGGTTTAGTCTAAAAACTGTCACCAATAGTTATTGCTCTATAACAGAGCAAATCTGCACTGGCACAGGCTGCACCGCTTTCTCCTGCAGTCATGCCTTTTACTGAACATCCCTCACCTACTTCCACATTCAGATCAGACAAACATTAGGCACACTAATAAAATAATATTTGCAGAGCTTGAAAGAGCCTCGGTGCTTTAACAAAGGGAAAATTAGCAGGCTGTGAAAAGGTAAACAGTATTTTAAAACATCAGGCATGAAAGAGGGAGAAATGCCTTGTTCAGAAGAAATCAGGGTCAGTATTTCCTAGCAGAGACCCTGATTTTTACAGCAGCCAGAGGTGACCCAGCACCGCCCACGGACAACGAGCACTGGCACGTCCAGCAAGTTAATGAAACATCCTCCCAGCTGCAGGCACCACCACAGCTTCCCCTGGTCTCTTCCTGCTCTCCTGGTGGCGTCCACGGACCATATTTTTCCTAGATTTGTTCCTATATTTCACTATCTCATTTGGTTCCTGCACTCTATGACACGGCAGCAGTAAGACAAGCCAGACTGAATTTCCATGGTGTCAAGGAGACCCTTCCAGTGCCACCAACTCAAAACAAAGGAAAATAAAAAGAACTTCTTGCCATCATAATTGTGACTTAGTACTTTCATCAGGAACCACACAATGTTAGCCCTTTTATGCCTCAAAATCCACTTCCTTTCACAGACACTATCACATGTTCACAGCTATAAAAATAAGAAACAAAGCCTGTATTTTGGGCATATGGAATTTTGACATTTGGAATTCTGATCTCTTTTTGCTTTTTAGTTTTATGAATTTCTTTCTGCAAAAATAGATCCCTCAGCTCAAGTATCTAACTGCAAAGAAGAAGGAAGAGCGTTAGCTAACAAAATTAGCCTAAAAATTTACAGGCATAACACTGCTGAATGGGCAACATGGCCAAGAAACAGCTGTTTATCTGTTTTGGAGAGAATCCAGCACAGGACCATGGCAGTTGGTGATATACAACAAATAAATGTACTCTGTTGCTACTGTGACCGCTTATTTGCTATCAAACATCTTACTGCAGGACAAGCAAGCACATTAACCTGTTTAACAGCATCTTCAGCAGTCCCACACTGAAGAATTTGCTGGCATCAACACAAATCAAAACTACTTGTTATTCACTATTGATTGTGATTCTATCATAAAATATCAGACCGTGTTTGAGACGACTTCATGGCATGGGGGTGCGCATTATTCTCTCCTGAAAGGTTTCCGTGCAATTGCTGTCCCTAAACACCACAGACCCGTGAGGAGGAAGAGCAGACCCTGTGTGGGGTCTGACATGGCCATGCTCTACTGCTGTGGAAACCTCAATCTGCTTCTTTTACACAACTCCCACAGCGACAGGAACTCAGAACAGGGACGCAGAAGAGCCGAAGAGCAGATCATCCCTGTCTGTGTGGTGATCCTCACCTCAACAAGACCCTGACCAGGGCAAGTATGAGACTACTCTGCTCTGGTGAGACCTCACCTGGAGTGCTGTGTGCAGGTCTGGAGCCCTCAAGAGAGGAAGGACATGGACCTGATGGAGCAGGTCCTGAGGATGGCCACCAAAATGCTCAAGGGTTTGGAGCACCTTTGCTGCGAGGACAGGCTGAGGGAGCTGGGGTTGTTCAACCTGGAGAAGAGGCAGATCCGGGGAGACCTCAGAGCAGCCTCCAGTCCCTGAAGGGGCTTGGGGAGGGTCTGTTTACAAAGGTCTGCAGGGACAGGACAATGAGGGGCAATGGCTTCAAGCTGGGGAAGAGCAGCTTTAGATTGGACATTAGGAATAGGTTCTTTGCTCTGAGGGTGGTGGAGCACTGGGACAGGTTACCCCAGGAGGCGGTTGAGGCCCCTTCCCTGGAGATCTTCAAGGATGGAGGAGGCCCTGGGCAGCCTGGTCTAGTTGGGGGTGTCCCTGCTGAGTGCGGGGAGGTGGGACTAGATGACCTTTGGAGGTCCCTTTCTTCCAGCCTGGACCATTCTATGATGATGCTGATACGATAGGAGGACCTACACTACAGTGGGTATAGACCCTCCTCTGCAGGTACATGGGTATAGGAGGAAACAGAAGTTATATTCTAAAATACAATGATGGAAGTGTTACCTCATTAGACATGTGAAAGAAAAATATGTTATGAAGCTCTTGTGGCTTTTCAGAAAGAAAAGATACAGTGGCAAGGTAAGAAAGGAGAACACAGCTTGTCAGTGGTTCCCCCGCTGATGGGGTGGAGTGGGGCAACCGGACACTCAGCTGGGCTCTGCTGAGCAGTCACAGCCAGGGAACATGCAGCATCGACACCCAAAACCTGTACGAAACAAAACCTTTACAAACTCAACGCGGTAGAAAATTAGCATTAGAAAAGCTTTGCCCTTTAGGCTGAAAATATGATGCAAATACTTGCCAGCATCTCATCTCTAATTTCTGGCATAATTATTCTATGTGAGGAAAGACGGTAATTTGAATGTCCATTTAGAGCACTGATCAAATTGATGCCACTGTTGGAATTCAATTATCTTCTCAGGCTTTCAGCGCTGCAACCGGAGGCAACGCGTGTGTCTCACACGGCATCGACAGTTGTTTGTACGCCGAGGTAATCACAAGTGAAGAGAAAGTGAGTATTTTTCAAAAAAAAAATAAAGGACTACCTTAAAATGGTTCTATTTGCTGAATATATTTTCCCAGGGACATTTGGGAATCATGCCTCCCTCTGCCCCCGGTCCCTGTCCCCGAGATCCGCGTCTGCCTCGCTCCTCAGGGTAAGGGACAAGGAGCACAGTGTGGGGCGGGGGGGTGGCTGCAAGCCACAGAAATGCAGAGCAGCCAGATGTGGAGTGGGATCGTGAGGTTTTAAACATTATGGGAGACATAAAGATGAATGAAGATGTCATGGTTTGAGAAACCCACAACAGTTTTCTGTCATTTAGGCAATCACTCTCTCCCGCCATGACCCCTCCCCACCCGGGAAGGGGAATTGGGAAAAAACAAGGAAACCCAAGGGCTGAAATATAAACAGATTTAGTAGGAAAAGACTAGATAATTAACATTAATAACACCAAAGAGCCACTACTGATCCCTATATCAATATACAACACCCCAGGCCTGTCCCCAGCCCATTCCCCAGCAGAAGCTGGTCCATCCCCACAGGAACAGCCCGTGTGGGACCCTGCCAGCGGGAGGAAGGGAAGGGCTCAGGGCTCCGGCACCGGGACAAGGTGTTCTCAGGGTCCCAGCCATCAAGGGAGAGACAGAGACAGAGACAGAGAGAGAACTCCTCAGCAAACCTCCTAATTTCTGTGGAATGTGCCATTCACGGTGTGAAATAACCCTGTTGGCAGCTTGAGGCAAGCGCCCAGAACTTGCTCCTCCTCATCCCCAACACCGAGACCTTGGAACCCACACCCCAGAGCTGACTGTAAAGTCAATATTGTCATAAACTCAGGCCCTGGAGTCTTCTAAATGTGCAATTTCCCCAAGCATTAGAAGATAAATTTGTCCTTTGTTTCTCAAACCAAGATTATTCCCCCCACCCTATACAGCACCTTGCCCCAGACCATCAGGAACAAGCTACGTGGTGGGAAAGGAAGGGATCAGTGAAAGCCCTGCAGTACAGATGGAGACTGCTGGTTGTGACAGAGCTCCTGACATCCCCAGGCAGGGACTGGGGTCCCTGATCCAACTGGGACCCTGGCAGAGATGAGGGACACAGAGAGGGGAGAGGTTCCTGTGGAGCTGTGACCCTGAGCCCTGGGAAAGGGGGCTGCCAGCGATGGGGAGCGAATCCAGCACTGCTCCTCCAGCAGCCACGGGAAATCCCACTTCCTCACTGCTTCTCCAGACCAGGGATACAAATGTACTGGCCTCGATGGTAAATGTGAGCAGTGGTGCCTTAAACCTCATGCTTTGCACCCCAGGACCCCACCGCCAGCAAGAACCCCCACCGCAAGGCTGCACCATGATGGGGTCTGTAGCTTGGGAGCTCATGCTCCACATTCCCTTGATAGAACTGATACACAGCATCAGCCTCAAAGGGGATTTGTAGGTATTAATTGTGTTCTGTAGTTCAATATTCCGTTATTTTCCAAAGACGTCAATCAGCCTTTCCGTCTTGGCATAACTAATCCACAGGGAGCATGTGTGCAGAGATTTCATGCCTCCCTTAGACAAACTAAAACAACTGTGTTGGCTTCCCTTTTTATTTGCACCTGGAATTCTGAATTAAAACCTGAATACTTTCATCTAGCCATCTAGCCTTCTGCATTTCATTTTGCCTCTAAATTCCGGTGCTGTTTCTATTCCCGATACGAGACCCGCACACCCTTTCCCTCCGGTATCTATTTCTATCCCCAACACAAGACCTGCACATCCAAGTCTCTCTTTTCTACTGAATTTCCCACCTAGAGCATCCTGGTTGTCTGTCTGCACAGACGTGCCCTAGTGGGAGGTCTTTAGCTGGCCACTGGCGATGCTGCCGGGTGCTCAGATTTTATAACTCTCAGTCGAATGGCAATTGTGCCAAACATTCCCAGCTTGCTCTTTACACACCAGTGGTTAAAAACACATTAATAATGCAAATAAGAGCCCTAGTAAGGACCTGCCCAAACGTCCGGCCACCTCAAACCTAGCAGGGCTGCCCGGGAACATACCCAGGTTGAGAACAGCCACTCCTGTTTCAGGAAGAAAAGCAGACTTTTGAAGTAATCCTCTAAATAAATGCTTTGCTTGGAAAACACAGGAGCCTGCCGTTGCTGCATGACTGCCAGCGCCTTCCCCAAATGTTCCTCAGCTTATGGTAATGGGAGGAATTAGCGAGGTCAGGGATGCTGCCACCGAGAAACTCTTTTGTTGAGTCACTGACGGCTCTGGAAGCACGGATTAGGATATGAGGAGTAAAAAGGAAATTTAGAGATAAGGTTGGAGGCTTTTCAGAGTCTCTTCAGTGTTGGTGGGAGAGGCAGCTGCTGCTTATTTCTGAGATGCAAACAACAGTAACATTTTTAATTGTAGAGTGGATAAAGACAATGAATTGTAACTGCTTTTAAAGGAATACATTAATGAATGTAATATATGAAATGAAATTTAATTAAAACTGTAAAGTCATGAGGCTTTAAAGATAAAGTGAATTAAGGAAAAGGCTTTATAATGAATTAATATAATACATGAACTGGAATTGAAAAAAAAAAAAAGTAAAGGTATGTGAGATAGTTCTTGTATGGAAAACCAGCAACACACGTGACTAACTTTTCAATGGTTTGGATCACTGGGAAGGAATCCTCCCTGGCTTCATTTTGCTCGAACATAATTTTTTATTTATACATAATTTATTCTCTTATTCTAATACTAACAGGATAATAGAAATTAGGAGGCTCTGCAAACAACTTGATTAGATTAGGCAACCAAATTAATCTCCAGCGGCGTGAGCGTGGCCCCTATAGTGCAGGGCCTTTAGCGATCGTGTCTCCAGCCGCTGAAGAGCTCCTGGTGCCACCCCCATCACCCCCAGTTCTCAACCAAGACGGACGCTCACGATCTCACTGCCTGCTCTCTGCCTTTGCCTCCCCTTCTGCATTTTACAGTCCCCAGCATTAGAGACTGGGCTCTTTGGGGAGCCCAGAATGACCTTGGGGGGAGCCCACACAAGGCACCCACAAAGACCTGCCACGTTTTGCCCACCCTGTGCCTCGCTGACACTGGGAACGGGAGTCTACATAAAATCACCCAGCTTCACCTGCTCCTTCCAGATGATCAAATACCTACACACCTTCCTAATTTTCCCATTCATTTATCTCATAGCTATCATCACACAGATGCCATTCATCATGGAATATCTGTGGAGTGAAAAAACCCCAGCGTGTGGCATCCATTGCAGTATGAAGGGATGCTGCAGCTCGGGCACTTCTCTGCCACCACCCGTGCCAGCCAAGCACTCCAGGTCCCGGTCTCCCACTCAGGACTCTCAGCACATCATGATGGATTTTATTTTGTTTTGTTTAAGAGCTTTAGATCTCCCAGCTTGTTATTAATATTTTTGTTCTATCTAACTTTTCTTCAGTTAATCCATGCTTTTCCTTTCTTTTCAAGTGGGCAGATAAGACACAGGAAGCTTCTGGGTGCATTTGGATGGACTACCAAGCTGAGGTGATGTTGCACTGATAAAAGCAATCCTACAATCTCCCATCTGAAGTGGATATGTCAGCTTTTACCCAACCTGTCATTAGAGTGGCCTGATATAACTTGACCTAAAAAGTACTTCCTTGAGGGAAACTGTTTCTGAAAGGAGATGACTCTTTAAACTCCCAAAATATACAGAGATCCAGTGACTGAAATTTCAAGACAAACTCAGTTTAATGTAACACTGGACAGGTTCGTCCTAGGTTTCCTGTGTCACATGTGAATCTTCAGGTAAAGATATATTCCTTTTCTAAAAGATGTGTTTTAGCTGAAAAAGAAACTGTGGACTAGATAGAAAAATCATGAGGTTTTGTGGCACACAGGATTACATGATGATTAATGGTTTCTTCAAGGCTTAGGATCTGTCAATCAATTCCATGACAACAGTTCGTGGTACATTTTACATCTGTCCACATTAGACGTGCAGTTTGGATCAGGTGTGAACTCGAGAGGATCTCCTGGAGTCTGCCTCTCCATCATCTCACACCACAGAGAGGTCATGGAGGACAGGGCTTCTTCCAGAAGAAACTATTAGCGATAGAAGGAGAGGGAATGGCTTCAAGCTGCAGCAGGGCAGGGTTAGGCTGGACATTTGGAAAGAATTCTTCCCAGAAAAGGGTGGTCAGAGCCTGGAATGGGCTGCCCAGGGAAGGGGTGGAGTCCCCATCCCTGACTGTGTTTCAGAGTGGATGAGATGTGGTGTTGGGGGATCTGGTGTAGGGGAGACCTTTGTAGAGTGGGGCTGATGGTTGGACTCCATGATCCCAAGGGTCTCTTCCAACTTGAATGATTCTATGATTTTAAGATGTTCAAGGAGGGCAGGCATCTCACAAAACCAGCTAAGGGGCCAGACTGCCACAGTCACCCAAAATACAGCAGCTGAAAGAGGTGCCATGTGGATACTGGGTCCTTTGGCTGAGCTGTTCTGCTCCCCAGCTCCTCTCCCACACGCCCCAGGACTTGCTAAGGCAGCCCTGGCCTTCGATAGCCCTGGAGAGCCCTGGGAGCCGGACCGGGGTGGGATGACACAAGTTCTGGGAAACAGGCAGGGACAGGAGAGCAGCACGCCCCCAGGAACCACAAGGAGAACACGAGAGAGCATCCTTGAGTGTGCCAGAGAGCGACTGCAAGTGATTATTTCAGAAACCCAGCCTTCATGTTTGGCTGACACGTCAGTGATGAAATATTCATTAACAAAAACTACAGCATCTGACAGCTCTGGCCGGATCCACCACATTCTCTTATTCTAATACATGCCTCAGGAATGGGAAGTTGTCAGATACAAGGCTGATCCCTCTTTGTTACACATTTTCATCTTCAGAAAATGCCTACATGTAGATATTTCAGAATCTGGTGTTCTTTTTCAATTATGCGTAAACACCCCCCCTGGAGAGCCACAAGCAAGAGGAGTTGGGAGTCCTGAAATCCCCGGGGAGATTAGTCCTTAACAGTTTTTAAGTGCAACTGCCGGAGACTAAAAACAGTTTTAAAAACCTGCTAAAGAGAAGCAATAACCCAAATGCAGTGATATCCAGCCTCGGTAGGACAACAGCCTAGATAAGGAAGAGTATTTTTGCTTAACCAAGTGAAATTCTGTTCTCTGGAGAAAAAGGGAAAAGAGAGTAGAGAAAATTGGAGAATGGACACATAAAGCTTTTAAAACTTCCCAGGGTACCAATGGTAAACGTGAACTTTGAGGATAATAACGGGGGGAACAATGATGCCTCCTGACACCTCGTTTGAAAGATGAAGCCTTCCAAACAGAGGCCCCACAGCAGTAACTACAGAACCACCACCAACAACTTTGATCTACAGGTAATTTGGTGTTTCCCTCAACAAGAGGGAAAGAAAATTCGCCACTTTGGGATCGACCTGAGGAAGGTGGCAGCCGTGAGGGGACAGGGGCAGCTGAAAGGTCCGAAATGTGAAGGTAAACACCCAGGTCAGAGTTAATGACCCCTTGCCTGGGTAGCGCCAGAAAAAGTACTCCTAGACAGAAAACAAAACAAAACAAAACAAAACAAAAACAAACAAACAAAAAAAACCCTTCAGTGAATTTCTGTATTTAAACTTCAAAACAATACAAATCAAATGCAGGAACCAGCCAGAATTGCCCCATGGATCCCTGTGGGGGCTGACGAGGTACAAGGCTGCAGGAGCCCCTGTTGGCACGGGGGCTGTGGGGCAGAGCGCCCTGGGAGCTCTCAGTCCCTGGTGTCACGGCCGAGCTCCACAGCTCACACCACACTGACCTGGGATTGTGGCACAGGCACCAGCCCTGTCCTTAAGGGGCTTAGCTAAGCTCTTACAGCCCCACGGCAGGTTCTGCTTCTCTCCCGTCATCTGAGGGGATGAAGAACCGTGGCCTGTGCTGGGAAATAATTTCTCTCCTATCTTTTACAGGGCTTTAAACCCCTTCTCCTGTAAGGCTGAGACAGCTTCTTCACTTCCCTGCTCTAAATTTTGCAAGATAAATGTGTTCTCTGCTCTCCCTCCTGCTTCCCAGGCTGATAACCAGGCTATTACGTGGTGCTATATAGACGGTATGTAAACAGCTGAAAACAATATAAAAGACAATTTCACTATGGCTTGATCTTAAATCCAGAAAGGAAGGAGTCGCAGTGTTTCTCTGCAGCAGCGAGGCAAAATAAAGCTGTTCCTGACCGACCTGAAGTGCTTTTCTGGTGGTAAAAAATACGCATTGACTGTGGAAATGGCAATTCCATTAACAGGGAGGACTAAAAGATGAAGAGGAAAATCCTGTCCCTCCAGTAAGTACAAGGACGTTAATTGCCAGCCGCGTGTGAGCGGCACGGGCAGCCCGGAGCAGGCAGTCCTTATGGACCGGAGAGTGCTTCAACACACACACACAATGGAATGCAAAAACTCTGCTGGCTCTGTTAATGGAGTCACGTTGTTTTCACACTAATATAAACAAGGTGAGATTCAGGCTTTATCAGAATTTCCGGACAAATGTCTTCTTTCCCTACTGAAGAGAAAGCTCCTCTTCCCCTGGAAAAGGCCCGCCAAGGAAACCATGGTTACAGAGGTTGCGTGTTAAATAATGTAATACTGAATCATTTTAAATTCCTAATCTCATTAGGATCAAACTGTAGCAAAGGATTAAAACAGAGATTAGAAACAGCACGGAAGGATACCCAGTCCCCCTGCAGGTGTTAAGGCACAAAGATTTTACCCTACAGTCACCAGGTTATAGAATGGGCTTTACTTTACTAACCATTTTTTACTGTATAAGCCTTAAAAATCTCAACCTCCTTTTGAAGCTCCGGCTTCAAGGAGAAGAGTCAGAACTGACCTGCACGTCTGCCACCTTCTCTCTGTGCTGTCCTGAGAAGAAAGGGCGGGAAGAAAAAGATAATTCTGAGTGGTGTTGCCTTGTCTTGCCTCCTTTTCTCCCTCAAAGTTTGCTCTCTCTGCTTTGACTCAAATGAAAAAGAATTATGGAACCCCCAAAATAAAAACAGGGGGAAAGATAAAATAAATGTTTTATTTTCAGTGGTGCAGCTGTCAGAAACGCTGTGCAGGCTCCAGCCACCAGCACCCAGGGTGAAGCTGTGGCGGCCGTTGGTTTATTTCATGATGCCGGTTTGGAAACGGGATGAAAANTGGGCAAACCTCAGAGCAGCCTTCCAGTCCCTGAAGGGGCTACAGGAAGGCTGGGGAGGGTCTGTTGACAAAGGTCTGCAGGGACAGGACAATGAGGGGCAATGGCTTCAAGCTGGAGAAGAGCAGCTTGAGATTGGACATTAGGAATAGGTTCTTTGGTTGAGGCCCGGTGGAGCTCTGGGACAGGTTACCCCGGGAGGTGGTTGAGGCCCCTTCCCTGGAGATCTTCAAAGGGAGGCTGGAGGAGGCCCTGGGCAGCCTGGTCTAGTTGGGGGTGTCCCTGCTGTCTGTGGGGAGGTGGGACTGGATGACCTCTGATGGTCCCTTCCTTCCAGTCTGGACCATTCTATGATTCTATGAAATGGAGACACCAATGGTTCTGCTGTGAAATCAAGACATGCTCCAGCCCTCCAGAGAGTTAAAAGATGGGAGAAATGGAAGGGACATATGAAGATGTAGTGGTTGAGTAAGAGAGAACAGGTATAAGAACAAACAAGCTAAAAGGCACCCTTGAGTTAAAATAACAGATTACTTCTTTGCCTAAGAATATCACGTCCATCTTGGTGAGTCATTAAACTGATGAGAACTTTCAACAAACTCACAATTATCATCATGCAGAAAAGTTCATCAAATTAAAGAAATAACTCTGTTTCAGAATACATCAAAATGTAGACATTTCTTGAGAAAAAATAGACTCTGAAGTTCATCAGGCTGAAATGCTTTCATTGGATGCAGAACCTCAAATAGCAGGCTATGAGACTTCTGATGATCCACTCCTACCGTTAACCTAGAAACTGGACAGGAGACTCTCCAAAGCACTTTTCCTCTAAGCAGGACAGGAAAGAGGAGAACCACCAATTACTTCATTGTGAACCTCATTACAATAATTTCAATATTTATCAGTTGTACGAGGTAGCTCTTACCTCTTAGCACTTACTGTCTAAGAGCCACACACTGACCCTGCCCGCGCATTAGGGACGATACACAGCATTTAACAGGCTTTGGCAGAAATCCCATCACTTCAGCTGACCTGATCCTAATTTCTTTGGCATCTGAAAGGATAAATTTCTGTTAAAGATTTTGCATGAACTTGTATTTCTTACAGCAGATGGCTTGTATACCATATGTGTGGGGATATCTGTGTATGCATGTGTACAGACATGGACAGACTTTACTGTGTTAGCAAGTAATCCTTCTCAGGATCTGTTTCCCTGTGATAAAAAGCAGGATTTAAAAGAAAAAAAAAAACCTGAATAAACAAACAAAAATAAATACCCTGGGTACACCGAGGAAAGGGTTAGGGTGGGTGAGCCAGAACTAACGACACCAAGAACACCAAGGGCCATCAAATTACACAGCAGCCCCCAGAAACCTTCCCCAGACGATGGAGTCTCCATGGGCACTGTTTAACATAGGGAAGGGAAGGGAAGGGAAGGGAAGGGA
>VZTM01037583.1:12341-41167 GCA_013400555.1 Jacana jacana
GGGGAGGGAAGGGATTATACAGAGAGGCACTGATGACAATGGAAAATGTCACTGTGCCATTAAAAATCCATGACAGCGCCCGAGTTTGCATATCTGACGTCTTATCTCAAAAAGGAGTTAGAAGACCTCAAAAAGGTATGAAAAATGTGTCAAGAATGGTTAACTAATTGCAGGAGGCTCTATTCAAAGGAAGATAAAATAAAGCACTCCTCAGTGTGAGAAGGAAAGGACGGCGTAGCGGAGGTGCAGAAACTCACGTACGGCAGCAAAAGGGCGAAACGACAAACAATTATTTGTTGTTTCTCAAAATGCAAGAACAAAAGGTTGTCGCAAAAGAATTAGACAGTAGGTGCAAAACAAAGAAAAGAAAGTATTTTTTCATGTAGTATATAATTAAACTGTGGAACTCATTACCACAGGATGCTGTGGGAGCCAAGCACATAAATGGATTTGAAAAGCAATTAGACAAATTAATGGAAGAAAAGTCCATCAAAGCCTATTAAACACAAAGACGTGGGTACAACTATTGACACAACATTCATCATCTGTCAGGCAGCACTTCTACCCTGCTACAGTTTTCTAGAAAACACCATGTCCCACCCTGGTGGCAAAGGAAGTGCCTCCTCCTCTGCCACAGCCCAGGGGTGGCACAGCCAGGTTCAGGGATCTTCTCCCCTCACCAAGTGACCACAGAGAGACCTCCCCCTTCCTGACAGAGCAGGGTTTTACCACAAAAGAAACTAAAACCTTCACCAAAGTACTTAAAAAATTAATGGCATGCTCATAAAAAATACAGGGAATACCAGCAGCACTAGGCTTGGAAAATACCAATACTTGGGGAAAAACCAAGAAGCTTTGCTGCCTGCTTCTAACCTGAGGTGAACTCCCAGCACCTGCCAGCTTTGCCAGTCAGCAGAGACGGTACCCCAGCCTGGAGGTGGCAACTGCATACATCTATCTGTATTGACATTCTTTCTGTGGCAACAATAAACATTGTTTGTGTTTTCTTATTAAAGAAAGGAGGTTCTGTGTGGAATTACAGAAGCACCGAATGATAGGGGGGTTGATCTTCATTGATAACTTCTAGCAGCAGGACATGGCTCCAAGACCTGTGCTAAACTTACAAGAGAGGAGGTGAAGTCCAAAAGGCGTGCTACTCGGCCAACCTCTGGCTTGCACAAGCACATGGCAGCAGAGAGGCTTTGCCCCATTTACAAGTAGTGACCCTATTTGGGGGGTTGTAACTCAGAAAGGAGCAGGATGAAAATTCTATAAGGTTTTCTGAGTTTATACAAAGTCACCAATGCAAGAGGAAGTCAAACAACTCCATTCTCTGAGACTTACTGGCTATTTCAGTTAGACAGAATTTTTTACTTTGTTTATGACAAGGGTTTTTATTCCTACAATACTCTGCCTGGCTTCCTAAACAGCTACGGTAATTTTTAATAGATATACAAAAATTCATACTGTAACCTGAAAAATGACTTTTTCATAGGTCTGGCACATAAAAGTCGTAGACAATTTTTTTTCTAATATCAGTGTAATAGTGATTAGAAATAAATAAAAAAAAACTCCCACCAAATTCAGTAACTTTTATTCTACTAAAAAGTCATTCAATAACTGAAAATGGCCCCATCTTTGAATGGCATCTATTAATGATTTAAAAATATGCAAAGCACAGCTACAAAGTGTATAAAACTCCTATCTGAGTAACTTTATTATAATCAGGATAAATTCAGTTAAAATCAATTGATTTGCAAAGAGATTGAAAAACGGCTAGAAGAACCACAACAGGTATTTTTGAAACAATTCACAATAACATGCCAGGAAAACTTTGCCAGCAACCAAACAAATGTCCTTTATTAAAGGTATTGGATCTTCTGCACAGGAAAGATCAGGGGGTCGGTCTCTTCTCCCAAGAAACAGGCCATGGGACAAGAGGAAACAGCCTCAAGTTATGCCAGGGGAGGTTTAAGATGGAGACTGGGAACAATTCCTTCATGGAAAGGGCTGTCAGAGCTTGGCAGAGGCTGCCCAGGGCAGTGGTGGAGTCCCCATCCCTGGAGGGGTTTCAAAGCCGGGCAGACGTGGTGCTGAGGGACATGGGTCAGTGGGGGTTTGGGCAGTGCTGGGCTGATGGTTGGACTCCAGGATCTGGAAGGTCCCTTCCAACCTGGACAATTCTGTGACTCTCTATCAGGGAAACCCAGGACCTGGTGTCTCATTAACCACGGTCCACAGCTGCAGAATGAAACGCAGTTTGTGTGCGAGGGGGTCAAAGCCGAAGTCTCTACAAAGGTTAGCCCTGCATGCGTGCTTTCAGAACGCTGTTCTCCATCTTCAGCCCCTGATGCAAGAACTGACTTCTGTGTCTTTAAAGAAGAACCTTATCGTCCAAAAAGGGGGAGCTCCCGCCAGCCTCCTGGACAGACCACAGCAGCCCCTCTGCGTTTCACGCTCTCCTCCAAAACTACTGCTTTATTTCAGCATAAAGAAGCGACCGAGTTTGCTCAGGGACCACTTTGAGACTCACAGCCCAAAGGAGAATGTTCAAAGTCCATGCAACATAAAAATTACAGTGCTTCTGTCCACAGACATTCAAAACTCTCTCCATCTTTGTTCTTCGAATTAGTCAACGGTCTCTGAAAGTCTGTAGAAAGAAGAGGTGTGACAGTGAAATCACACCCACTGATGGCTAACGAAGTAGCTAATCAACAGGGGGGTTTAATTCTTGCCTTCAACAGCCCGTTTTCCTCTTTTTATTATTCATATGCAGACCAGCACAAGCTGTGTAGTCTCCTGTCTCTACGTGGAAAAACTTCTGTGCATAACGGTTTAAATGGTTTTTCCTTGGCATCGCTGGGCCAGTGCAGTAACGAGTAACGCTGAACCCACCAGAAAGTCCAGTTTTGCAGAGTTTCAACTTCTGCTAAGAAAAGCGGGATGGATATGGGAACATTATAATTACATCTAGCATTCAAAATAGGTAGAATCCAGATTTGTGCAACCTCTGAAATGCCACTGTAATGATTACTGCCGTTCGGATGGAGGAAGAGCTGCATTAATTAAATTGAATTGGAGCCTTGCGGAGGTTTCCAATAACTTTTTAATTATAGCTTAATGCTGCTTTCTAGCCCTTGCAAAATTGAAATTTCTCTTGTAATGGTCGTATTTCGCATCCAGACTTTCTTTTTTCCCCAAGACACTCACTTCAAGCCGTGAAGTTGCACCCCATCAGCCGTGACTCAGGCGGGAAGAGCTCTGTGCCATCCAACATTTCCCTGGTTTCTTTACAAAGCGCGGACCTTCTAAGAATATGTTCTTGTAACCTACTACAGACATCCATCTCTGTGTGGCCCAGCTGGGAGTGCACTCTCTGCCACCTAATCAATGGAAAAGAGGATTTTCTGGGGAGCCAAAGCATTTTCCTACCCTGCCTGAGGAGGAGGCTGCACTCACTTCATTGACCAAGGCCATGTTGGACAGGGCCTGGAGCAACCTGGTTTGGTGGGAGGTGTCCAAGCTCAGGGCAGGGGGGTTGAAACTGAATAAGCTTTAAGGTCCCTTCCAACCCAAACTGTTCTATGATTCTATGATTTCCTTCTCTTTGCTCTCTTCCTTGGGGCCAGAGACCTGCAGCCGAGGAGGCAGATCCTGGAGGCTGAAGGGCTGGGGAAAGTTAGCGAGGTCCAAATGGTGTTAATGGAGGGCAAGAGGAGGAAGATACACCTTGTGCTATGAAACCGCACTGGAAGTGTGTGTGGTCCCCATACTGGGATGGGAGATGTTCTTTACACTGGGACTTGGGATGTCCATCCTGATGCTGGGACTGGGGATGACCTTCCTCCCCTTTGAACAAAACCTTTGCCCCCTTTCTGGACTTTACAGAAGCGTTATGGCTTCGCTACGTTCAACCTCACACTCAAAAATCAATACTTTAGAATTCCCACAGTGCATAGTATCTGTGCTCAGACTGAATGAATTAATCCTGATTATAATTACTATGAACATCAAATGAAATATTAATAGGCAGGCGTTTTCATGTGAGTTCCTATTTCCACTTGCAGTCCAGCCCGAGTGCACAAAGGGTGACATTTAGAGAAGACAATATACAGTGTTTCCACAGTAGAATTCTTGCTGCTCAGAAACTTCCTGGGTCTAAAGGGTTATACTGACTGCAGCACATCCTCACAATACGCGGCTCTAAGAGATATAAAAGATGACATTTCATTTGTTCTCTGGAACATTTCTGTTTGAATGGAATTCTTTCCTAAAGAAAATATCAAAAAAGGGGAGTTTAGACTGACATTTCTAGCCCTGCAAAGCTTTGATTCCAAGAGCACAAATTCCAGCACGTGAGCTTCACTGCCCGAGGACTTGGTGCGGTGATGGCACCGAGAGGCGGGTTTCCAGCCAGACCTGGAGGAGATGGGGTGCATCACCCCCACCTTTGAGTACTATCCTTGTGCAAATTAGTGATTGTTCTTTCAACTGGCCGTACCGTTGGCAAGCAGTTTGGTAGGGAGAAATTACCAAACAATTTTAAAAGACCGGCGAGTCTTTCCAGAGCATTAGCAGGAGTTTCAGGAAGTGGAGAAAAACTGAAGTATTCCTCAGATGCAGAAAAATAACACCTAAACCTGAACTCTGGGACCAGGAAAGGCTCCGAGAGAAACCAGGTGAGTTCTGTTCTGAAGCCACCATGGCAGAAGCGGCAGGAGCTGGGATTGATGCCGTGCCTCTGAGGTGAATCAGCAGCTTGGATTTCCAATACTGCCGGCAGAACAGCCAGTGTCGTGGTGGGTTTAACGAGCCTCGGCAGCGCCAAGGTGAGGACCTGACCGATGGCAACTGAGGTGCCTCTTGACTCGGGACTGAGAGAAGCCTTGCCAAAGCCATGGTACTGAACTAGCCACCATCCTTCATCTTCAAAAGACTCTGAAATCACAGGAGTCTAACACGGGGACTAAGTTAGAAGCAGCGCTTCACCAGCAGCCTCTAAGGCGGTTATCACCCTCCCATGGCATTTCCCGAAATGGAAGAGAATTACACAGGAGGGGAACCCGCTCACCCTGAACACTTTCTCCTTTGCTCTGGCTGATGGTCCAAAGTAATGGAGAAGAGCCTCCTCCTCCTTCTCAGCCTGGAGAAGAGAAGGCTCCAGAGAGACCTTAAAACCACTTACAGTACATGAAGGGACTACAGGAGAGCAGAAGAGGGACTCTGTGTCAGGGAGTGGAGTCAGAGGACAAGGGGTAACAGCTTTAAATTGGAAGAGGGGAGATTGAGATGAGATACCAGAAAGAAATTCTTTGCTCTGAGGGTGGTGAGAGCCTGGCCCAGGCTGCCCAGAGAAGCTGTGGCTGCCCCATCCCTGGAGGGGTTCAAGGCCAGGCTGGATGGGGCTTGGAGCCACCTGGTCTGGTGGGAGGTGTCTCTGCCCAGAGCAGGGGTGTTGGAACTGGATGATCTTTAATGTCCCTTCCAACTCTGACCATTCTGTGATTCTATGATTCTGCGATTCTGTGATTCTATGAATCTATGAATTAGTCGGTTGCCTGTGCATTACTACACAGCACAATTAAATAGTTGTGTTACATAATTAATTTAGCAAAAAGGTGATAGTTCTAATAAACCATACAAGGCAGCCAGGATGTACTTTCTGCAGTCATTATGTTGGAACTAACAAAGGTCCAGTTCTTGGGAGGATTACACTGACAATCCTGTCCATTAGTTGTCCATTGCTCACTCCTGAGATCAGACATAAAGACTAATTAATTGTTTATTGTTTGTTGAAATCCAAAATTTCTTACTGTCAAGCTGCTGGCTGTAAGAGCGCTGTTGGGCCGGCGCTGCGGTGCGAGTCTGGGGTAAGGATCCCGCACAACGCAGGCACGTTTCAATTCCCCGTTTCCTAAAAACCAAGGAACACGCTCTTTCCTATTTAAACTTTCATCTCTGCAGAATGGACACTCAACTGTCTCGTCAGGGTGGAGTAAAACCCCTCCCGTGCCCTCCTGGTAGCATGCAGCAGGGCAAGAGCACCAGATTAATCATCTCATTTGCAGCAAGTAATCAATAGCAATGAGTAATTGCTAAGTGAGGAGGGAACGTCATGAGGCACCTCGCCACAGGGATGCTGTTCCTGGGACAGAAACCACCAAAATACAACCCAATAAACAACTTGATACACAACAAACCAGAGGCCCATGTGTGAGAATGTAGTATTTCTTCACCTCCCAGCGGTTCTTAGAAAACGATGCCTGCACAGAAAATCCACAGTCCAGAGGGAACCACCTCCAGTCGCCCACTGCTAAGGACATGCCCCCTCTCAAGCTATGGTCCTGCTTTTGAAATTTACTGGCATCCAGGCTCAAGGCAAGACAAAGTGTCGATAGAATTTCTTCACTTTCTCCACTTAGTCTGGTGGAGAAGAAGAAAGACTTCCAGTTCTGTAAACAAAATGCAAAAAAAAAATAAAATAGGAGTACCAAAAATAGCCCTCTACTCATTAGCAAAGGCAAGGTGAGGAATCTGGCTGTGTCACCGGGAGGGAGACAAAAGAAAGCAGAAAAAAGTCTTGCACTGTCAGCTGAAGGGCAGGCTGTGCGTGCCAAGGTCCTGCCCCTGATGCCACCATGGCATCAGACACTGGCTTAGCAGGGGACAGCCCTCTGATAATCAACAGGATATAACTTCTCACAAGGCTGTTAGGCAACTTAAATCTACACACTCCTGGTATGTACCCCAAGACTTCATGTTCTTAAAAGACTGGATATTGGTTAAATTCTGAATTTGCAATTCCCTCCTCTATGTGCTGAGTCTGTCACCTAAAACCATAGAATTGCCTAGGCTGGACGGGACCTTTCAGATTACCTAGTACAATCATCCAACCACCTGGCTGGACCATGTCTTGACATCCACTCATTCCACTGACACCCAGAGGTGGTGCACTGACCATGATATTAGAGAATTTCCCCTCCCATTTCACCTGCCCCAGCCCTGGGGGGATGAGCCCAGAGAACACAGGGTCAAGGAGGCTTTTCACTCAGCCTGGCTCAGAAGCACCCAGTTGACTACTGAGGTGAGGACACGCCACGGCAGAGTCGGGGCTCAGGATCTCTTTGCTGTGAGGTCCCTGATGAGGTGAGCTAGCAGGGAAAGGCAAGGTATTTGTCTAAAACTTTCTGTCACCCCAAGTACTCACGATGTGTCATGAGGACGTGTCCTTGAGGAGCCTAATTTCTGTTGCCCGAGTTCAGGGTCCCAAAGGGACCCAAATCAAACCTCACAGGAGGCTGCTTTGCCCCCGCAGCAAAACGGTGAGGAAGAAACCAAATCCAAGTTTGGGTCCAATCTTACGGTTCTGTTCCAAACTAGTTTCTAATATATGCCATTACCATAAATCTCCCCGTGTCTGGGCCAGGCCTGAGCATGTTCCCTCACTGAAATTAAACAAAAGCAGTCACACCGAGTTTCCACAGCTGACAATGAACTGCAGGGGGATGTTTCCCAGGCCCGGGGGGCGGTCAGAGTACCGTGCAGCGCTGATGGAAATAACTGGGTTGGCCCGTGCAGCCCCATGTAAACAGGTGAAATTCTCACAGATGTGGTAAATCTGGTTTCCTGTTGCACCATTGCACTTACTAGTGTTAGGGTTGTATTTATCTTAGTTGTTTTTTTTTTTCTCTCCTGGAAAGAAGAGTCATCAAACAATAGCTAAAGCAAATAATACCTAACGCCCTGTTTTCCACCTAGCTTCTCTCTAAGCTTCCGGTGTCTCACACCCAGGATCTGGGATATCATATTTTCATCACTTTTCTTTTACAACCTGGCTTGTCACCGTCACGTGGATTTCTGCCCAGACATCAGCAATCCCTTTGTGTGTTTCCAACTTTGAGACTAAAGGCACACTCAGTGTAAAATCAAATAAGGCGTTTTTTCATAGACCTGCACAAGTTCATCGTAAACTTATTTTTGTCAGTCTGCCCTTCTCCTTTTTTGAGGATTAGATTACTTTCCAAATTGAGATATGTGTGCCGGTCATTGTACCTCTTGAAGGTGAGAATTACATTTCTAAAGGAGTCAACTAAGAACCCTAAAAGTCTAAAAGTCTTATCCCTTCGTAAGAAAGAAATCTCAGACAGTTTTGAACCGTCAGATCTATCCAAACGTAGTACAAAGACAAAAGAAAAGGGTTTAGAGGCACTTCAAGAATAAGGGTATGAAAGAGCAAGTTGTTAAGCCTCCGTTAGCTCTCACGAAGGGCTGACACAGAGCAATCTCCTCTCCAGAACCACGTCACTCTCAACATCAAAGGTCGCCCCTGTTCCGATGGCCAGGCCCTTGGGACGGGGCGCTCTGTCTCAGGGACGCCTTTGTTCCCCGAGGAGATGACTGTAATGCTGAAACTATGCATTCCAGAAGGAACAGCTCTGAGGAACCCAAAGTGTCCCCTCCCTTAACTAGATACTCATAGCTTTTTCCTAGTTTAGTGCAACACGAAACAAGACATATTTTCAATCAAGAGTAAACCATTAAAGAATGAGTACTTTGAAACCCTTACTGCAGTGCTTGCCCACATCTAGGGCTGAAGGAAAGGCAGTTAGCTAACTCTGCTCAGAACTAGTCGGGGAAAATGAACGTGAGTTTTCATATTGCTTTGGATTAACTCTTTCATTTCCCCCTGTGGTTTAACCTGGCATACTTCAGTCTAACTAGGCAAGCATTTCAAACCCCACAATTATTGTGTGATTATGAACAATCCATACAAAAACCTGCAATCGATTCCGGCCTTTGGCACGGTGATTTAAACCCCTGAATCAAATAAACCCCTGAATTTAAACCATAGAGGAACGTCCCCACGTGAGCATGTAAAGTGTTGTTCACTGGTCTTAGTCATTTCACCTAAATTGCAGCAGGCTTTATCAGATCAGGACTGAATGGCCCCATGCCAACACGCCTGTCAAATACCTGTGGAAATCGTGTCATGCCTTACGGAAGAGCAGTTTTCCACTTCAATGGCATTTTTCTTTCGGGGTAGAAACAACAACAAAATATATTGACAGCGTTTCGGTCACGCTCCCAAACATTCCCTTGTCCAGGAAAGCGGAGCAAGACTGAATCCACACCTGGTCTTCCCATGCCCTCTTTCCAGTCTCGTTAGCCATGGTGCCTTAATGAGCCCCTGGCTGTCATACACAGCCCCCTGCCCATACCCCTGACCCCAGCTCTGCTCCCTGGGGTTGGGGCTGGTCCAGACACAGAGCATGGGAAGATGTTCCACATCTGGAGGATGCTGCTCTGCCGTCCCACTGGCACCGCCTTGGGGTGTCTTAGACAGAAGGGATCACATGGTCCTGGTCTCCATGGCAGGGCACGGACCAAAACTGGCCAACATTCATTTCAGTGGCAACTAAGAAACCCCTTGCAGCAGCCCTTTCTCTGCAACTCCCAGTGCTGCCCCTTTTTCCCCATCAATCCACATCTGAGTCCATCTGACCCAGCGCTCTGAGCTCGATGCCATCGCTGGGGGGTGTGTGTGTGTTACAGACCTTCCAGCATCCTCCTTTGATCTCATAGCTGTCCCCATCCAAGAGAATTGGATACTTCACTCCTGTCTAAGGATACCTCTTGCCTTGCTTCCACGACTTTTAAAATTTGTACTAGAGACTTTCACTATAAGATGAACTGCTTTTTTATTATAAAACCTGTCAAATGTTTGAATTGCCACTCTGCATGCTATCATTTTTCATTTCCTCTAATCTATACCAGTCACTAAGCTTGCAATACTGCTGTCATGTTCATTTTTTCCCTCCATAACAACAACTTCATCCTATAACAACTTCTCTTTGCAATGGAATAGTTTAAAAACAAACAAAAAAATAAACCCAGTAATACACATTTCTCATTACTAACAAATCAGCAACTTGCCAAAAGGGTCCCAAACAGACACTCCAGTAATTCCAATCCACTGGCTAAATATCATTAGCAACCTCACATCTTTTTCTAAAAGGCACTGGCATCACTTCCCAATTCACTACGAGGCCCAAAGAGAAACTGCCTTATAAATCCAGTATCAGTAGATGAATCAGAAGAGCAGTAATTACCAGCAATCTCCGCAGGTTAGCGGAGCATCTCGGGCTGCCGAAGCACCGTATTAGCGGGTTAGGACTTGCCACACCTCTGTAGCAAAGGAGACATTACTGCTCTAAGAACCATCTTTCTTCAGGTGCTTAGATTGCATTCAGACGATAAACCAAATTTTTCTCTGTTTCCAGGGATGGAAATGGAGGACTGCATGGCTTGGCAGCTTTGGAAAAGCCAAATCTAGAGACTGTCAGACCTGCGCTGCTTCCTTCCATGAACTGGCACAAATCCTGCTGTGCACAGATGTGGGCCAAGGAACAGCATGAGCCTGCGAGCAGAAGAATTTGCAACACAAATGAAGAGCTTTCTGAAACTCAAAGAAATCCTGCAACTTGCCCAATTTCCACAGAAACTGATTTTTTTTCATGGTGTTCACATAAACTGACTGTAGGAATCCTTTCCACCTCATTTCCTGACAAAGCCAGGCACGGGCAATTGTGCAATTCCCGTCTCCCCATCTCTTCTGCTGACCTCTGAAACCATTTGCACCAAATCCCAGGGAAGGATGGGATGTCCACCAAAGAGAACACCATGGAAATGAGAAGAGAGACCCTGTCAATGCTTCCAGACTGCAAAAGGTAGGGCACAACTCAACCTCCTCCATCTCCTTTGGACAGACAGCACCCAGCTGCAAACATGATCAGGCTTCACAGAATCACAGAATCACAGAATCTCAGGGATTGGAAGGGACTTTGAAAAATCATCTAGTCCAATCCCCCTGACGGAGCAGGAACACCTACATCAGGTCACACAGGAACGCCTCCAGGCGGGATTGGAATGTCTCCAGAGAAGGAGACTCCACCACCTCCCTGGGCAGCCCCGCCAGTGTTCCCTCACCCTCACTGTGAAGAAATTTTTCCTCATATTTAACTGGAATCTCCTCTGTTCCAGCTTGCATCCGTTACCCCTTGTCCTATCATTGGATGTTACTGAGAAGAGCCTGGTAGGCAGCTCCAGGTTGGTCCAAGCACCTCCTGATTCCACCACCTCTTGATCCCAGCATCGCCTGGCCCAAGCATCCCCTGATCCCAGTACCTCCTGGTCCCTGCATCTCCTCGCAGAAGACAAGAGTCATGGAAAGGGGAGTAAGGAAAATCATAGGGAAGAACCTGAGAACGTTTCAACTCATGGGAAAAGGAGAGGTAGAAAACACAAGACCCCATTTTATATGAAAACAGCGTTACTTGGTAAAATGTGTCCCTGAAATAGGTAAAAAGTGTGAAAGTTTCCCATTCACTGCAAATTTAACAACAGAAAATCAGCCTTCTCACACGTTCACTGCTAGTGCAAACCCAGCAACGCCTGACCGCAGCAGGAAAGGCTCCCCCTACGGCAGAAGGATGATGCTCTAGGCATCTGAGACCAGTAGTAACATTTCCAGAAACTGGTAGAGTCTGCGTGTAGCTGGTTTAAACCAGGCGCCAACCGCGATGGCTCCTGCGAGGTTCTGTACCTGTTGGCTCTTTGTTCCCAATGCCATGAAAACTGGCAGCAATATAAAGCAATAGTATTTAAATTGCTCCTTAATAGAAGTGGAGTGAGAATTAGAACAAAAACAACAGCCATATTGTGTTTGCAGATGAGAGAACAAACAAAGCACACACGTTTCTACGTTGATGTTTGAATGTTCTTGTTTTTCCAGTGGAAATTAAAGCCTATTAAAAAAAATAAAATAATAAAAAAAAAAAGAGAGAGACAATAGGGGAAACGTGCTTTGGTTTAATAGAAAACAGGCTGAGAAGACCAGTGGTAAAACAGAACAAGAAAATACCCTCAGAATGAAGCCTTCGGGGCCAGGGTGACCTTGGAGGTAATCCACCTCCAGGACACAAAACCCCCGTGCCCAAAGGTGGAGTATCAATCATTCCTTTATTGCAGAACAAACTGCAGCAAGCTATGGGAGTGGGCTCAAAACTGGCTGAAGGATCTGCAAGACGCTGATATGCATAAAGCACCGTGACACCGGCCAAGGGGACGGGATGTAATTACTGTTTACAGTTCCCAGGTTCAAGTAATATTGCAGTGGGAGATAAATCAAAGCCTGACACCCAGAGCAAAATACCAGTGACCTTGGAGGGGACAGTCTCGTTACTGGCCAGAGTCACAGCCACAGCTGTTAGGCCTTGAGCTGTCGGGACCAGAGGACACCAGCAGTGACGCTCGCCTTTGTCACCAGCAAATGTCATTCTGTCCAGCTCCTGCGCTCTTCTCTTATTTCCATCCAAAACTGAGCGATTTTGAAACTTTTTATATTACTCTAAGCACTACTAGTCAGAGCAGCTACACTACTCCCACTGCTCTTTCTTAAAAAAGCCAACAGAAAGCTTAGAAATGAACCAAAAATGTCAGAGAAAAAAATTCAAATCACTGAGGTTAATGGAGCCCAGCCAAAGCAACCGTGGGACAAGCTATTTTTAGGTTGACCCCTTTCNAAGAGCACAAGAGGCCCAGAAGAGCAGAAAGCCCCTGGACAGCCCCTGCAGTCAGCAGCTTCCTTGGCTTGAGGAGAAAGAGAAGGTGCACCCAGAAAAGGAGAAAGGATTTTTACAGATATTAAGAGGAAGAGTATAAAATATCATTAGCTTCCATGAAGGGGTCACTCACAGAGATTCCCCCTCCAAAAAGAAGCCAAGTCCATTCATCAGTGAATATCCCAGAGCAGGCAGCTCATCTCCAAAAATCTTGGATGAACACTAGAGAGGATTACAGGGAAGGGCAGAGTAGGCAAATGGCATTTCAGCAAAACTGACTGTCTTTCCAACCAGTAATAACAGTGTCTTTACTCACATGGGTCTTTATTGGTAACTGTTTTAGCCAGACTTCTTTGGTACTTTGAAAAAAATGTATTTCAAAGAACAGAGAATGAATAAAACACCCACACTGACTGTTGAAAATTCCCTTCTGCAGTAGTTAATTGGTTCCAAATATTAAAGTATTTGGCCATGAGTAATGATGGAGTATCGGGTATTTTGAAGGCTGGTTCCCAGCTTCATACAGCTACACAAAGACTGCAGACAGGTGGGTCTGTAGGCAAAGATCAGTAGCTAAATAATAATGCAAAGCTCTTGGACAAAGTATATAGAAATGACAGAAGAAAAAGTCGATTAACAGAAATGAAGATGAGACACAAGTAACTTCCCTTTGTCTGTCATTTAACCCAGAGTATGTTTATTCCTTCTTTTTTTTTTCCTGTCTTGTGACTCACTGCCCTTCCCTTGCTCTGGCTTTCTTAATCACATCCACCAGCTGCCCCCTCTTTGCCCACCCACACTCGCAGGACAGGAAAGGAGGCGATACGAGTTCACACAAACCTGCAACTTACGGTAAGTAAGAGTGGGAGCACCAGCAAGACAAGTCTGGAAGATGTGTCTCGTTTCCCCTTGTAACCTGGTTTGGTTCGAGTGTCATTGCTCCTGCCTACCAACAAAGGTCCCATCCAAAGGCCAGTTTTGCTGTTATTTTGTTATGAATGAGAGGGAAGACTCCTACTAATGTTTTTGTTGCACAGGTATTAGGGTACGAGCACGTACCATAAGAGGATCAAAGACAGACTGAGTCCTTGTGATAAAAAAGGTGAGTATGTTTCAATAATGTGGGTATCCTGGAATCCAGCCTGAAATTTCTGGCCGGGCAGATGTCTGTCTCTGCAGCTGCTGGAATCCCCCCTTCCAGCATCACTGCATCCAGGGAAATGAAGTAAAAAGGACCTGGAGGAAAGCAAAAATGATAACAAGCCCGACCAGTGAGAACCAATTGGAAGAATGGGTTCTTTTGTCAGTGGGAATGCTATTCAGGCACGTGGGTTTTGATTTCCATTAACGACCTGGACAAAAGGAGACTAAGAAACTAGTGAATATTCACAGAACAGGAATTGTTCTGGAGCTGCCCCAGGCACAGAACAGTGCTTGAATTCTCTGTGTATTCTCCAACTTGGTGCATCGATGCTACGGCAGAACCTTCTGTGTACAGACCCCGAGTATCCCAGATCCACTTAAAGACAAAAATGGGCTGGAAACATAATTTCTGTAAATGATGATATATATGTATATAAACACATGTCTGGACACACACATACAATTTCTGTAACTCATCGCTGGAAGTTTATAATCAATTTTTTAGTGAGAACCTCATGGGAAAATATGTAACTCAGACTGAGTGTAGGCATAAGCCTCCCGGTCAGCCCTCCCCATCACCAGCTCCTCACATTGAACTCACTGGTCTCCAGTGATCGATTTCTCTGAAGACCTTTAAGAAATGGACATTTTATCAAATATTTCAGCTGTAAGAATAATTGTTCTAACACTTTCTGTAAAGTCTTTGGTTGCAGAGTAGGCTTTTGTGAGATATTTTCTGAAGAGGGGGTACGGTTTGGCATTTGAGCTAATTCTCTCCTCAGTTGCCCACCTTCCTCTTCCTGCACTGGGCAGATCCTTCCCCAGTTTATACATTTAATTAAAGCTCTTCAAATCATTATAACTCAATGGTTGCTAGTGCAATTCTGCTCGCTTTCAGGTTTCTGTGAGGATTCAAATGATGAAACTTTCTTGCTCTCTCCCGTGCCCGAACACATACAGCCTGTTACTGGCTTCTGTGGATGCCCTAGGATGTGTTGAAGGCTCCAGGGTTGCTGTGCACTGATGGTGAATCGTGTTCCTCTGCACACAAATAACGAGCAAAAGCAGCAAATGCCTCGATACGAGGTGCCAGGGGGAGTTATCTGAAGGACTCCACAACTTGACCTCCTATTGTAAAGGCTGTGACTGTCTCCAATGAGGCTTTGAAAAGTGAAGTCACCCAGAGAGGAAGAGTCCCCATGACATTGCAATTATGCAAAGGTGACATATAAATAAAACCCTTCGGCAAAAGGAGCTGCCTTTTCATATTAAGATTGAAATAATTCTCAGATCAGGAATAAATTTTTGTGAGAACTGTCATATCAATTAGAGGTTTTAAGGAAACTGAAGTCATAGATAATGTATAGAGCATAATAAACTGACATTCTGATATGTGCAACCAGCAGACATTAAATAAATGACAGCTGACTCCAAAAAGTCCAGAAAGATATTTAAATCAGTAACACTGAAATGAATAAATTAAATGAGCAATTACTAGTGAGTTTGACAAAGCATGATATAACAATGCATTAAGCATATATTAGCTCAGCCTTTACTCACTGATCTTTATCTTTTTTTTAATTAATGAATTTAATTGACTGGAAGGGAGATTTAAGAATGGCTCTTTACAAGTCAAGTGGGAAAACCACTCTGTATTGGGATAGGAGAAGCAAAGAGAGTCTGCGATGGCTTGTGAAGCTATCGCTCTGTGGCTGCTGCCAAAGAGCAGGAAAGATCCAGGAGAGCCATTAAGAGTCGGGATTTTCACAAGGAAAAGTTTATCCTAATTAAAACAATTACGATTCCAGCAAAACTTGACACATTGATAAAGAACTTGTCAAATCTCTGAAACAGTTCTCCAGGTAAGAAGAGCACCTCTATCTGTCTGCCAGGGTCCCGAGCACACCTGAAGCTGGCAGGGTTAGCCCCAGGAAACATGGTCTTTAGGTTATTTTCCTTCTGTAAATTCATAAAGAAGTGTGTGTTTATATATACCATCCCGTGTCTATAGTTGTGCGTGCATATATATGTTATTCCAAGAAAGTAGCAATAATATTCTATGATTCTAGGCTCCGGGNGCAATGTGGTCTAGTTGGGGGTGTCCCTGCTGACTGCGGGGATGTGGGACTAGATGACCCTAGAGATCCCTTCCAGCCTGGACCATTCTATGCTATGATTCTATGATTTGCTGCTTCTGCTCTGAGCGTAGTTTGATACCACAGAACTGGACCTCACGACTCTAGCAAACACCCAGAGTAACATGGATATAACTCAATTAATAACTCCTTTCTTCTTGTTACACAATTTTGGTTATCTGGGGATGTGGCTTGGGTGGGTTTTTTTTCCCAAGGAGGAAAAGATGGCAAAACTCCATCCACAGGTCTGAGTTTTGCACGGGAAGAAATACAGCTCAGGAAATATCTGGAAGGACAAACCCTCATTGTTCTACAGGCAGGCAATGTCCACATGGAGCCTCAGCTCTTACAGGGCAGCTGGAAGCCTACTTCATCACTGGCCTTGGATGAGCGAGGAAATAACCTCTCCTGTCTTCAGTCACAACACGCAGCTGAACGACTCAAAGCTTTTCAAGGGTGGGTGACGCAGGGACTTTGTGAAGCAGGAGCATCGCCCGGTTGTGTCTGACTCTGCTGGCAGACAGATCTGCTGCTAACTGGCCAAGCAACAACATATCAAGCATTTTAATAATCCCATTAGCTGGGCAGCTCTTAGCATCACACCAGAGGGTCTAGAATAACAAGATTATATAGAGCTCCAGTTACATTAAATATTAAAATATAGTTAAATATTAAAACAAAACTTCTGAAAGATAAAAGCAAAGCAAAAGTCACAACCCATTCTATTATTTTACTTAGTTCTGTCTCAAAGCATTTTGGTAACAGGAATGGCCCAGGCACTTCTGAAAACCCGGCGGATAATAGCCAGCACTTAATTATAGCACTAAACATCACCTTCCTGTTGACTGAAGAGGAGACAGGACCCAATAGCTTTTGTTTGCTTGGCAAATTCATCTTCCTTTTCTCTGTCCTGCTGACTGTAACTCTCAGGACAAACGGGAAGGGGTACCAAACACAGCAACCCCTCTGAAATTCTGCCACCAGCCCACTCCTCTGAAGAGGCTTTTTTCTCTATCTTTCGGGGAAAAAAAAAGCATCCTTCCATTTCCCTGTGCTCAGTGAGGCTGATAAATCCCTGCCCACTGAAACTGAGGGTGGAAGACAGAGAAGGCTGAAGTCTATGAAGACTTCACCCAAACTGAAGGCTGTAGGTTGGACAGCAAGAAGCGCAGAGGTCACAGAGGAGAGATTTTAGGCGACTGTGGGGCTCTGTCAGTAGCCGTGGGCAGCAGGAGCTGCAGGAGGACTCCTCATGAGAAGCACCAGGCATCTTCTGCAGGTTTTAATGGGACAGGGAAGGGAGAAGGGACGGGAGAGAGAAAGGAGAGGAAGATGAAGATGAAAGGCAGGAGAAAGACCAAGCTGAAGGTAAGAGGAGCAGAAATGCTGCTCTTTCCAGCAGATGTAGAAGGGCTGGACACAAAAAGGGGGACCTGAAAATGTACAGAAACTGCTGTTGAGGGTCTCTAAACCTCCTAATTGAGAAAGCGCCCAAGAAAACATACATGCTATCATCATTCATGACATCAGTTCAGAATTGAATCGTTGTGCTTGTGGTGGGTTTTTCATTTTATTCATGTGCTAAGATGTGTTTCCCCCTGAGCAGCCGTGATTTTTCAAAGCCTGCTCTCAGCCAAACACTCCAGAGGTTGCTCCAACCACTGAAATTCACCACGGTTCGGGGGAACCAAAGTGTGTGAGCTGGTAGGAGGATGAAGACCACGATAGCAGATCAGATCAGATGAGATCTCCAGCCAAGGAGCAGGTGGCTTTCCTGTGTGGCACCACACCGGGCACAGACATCCCCTTCCACCCCTCCCAGGCCAGCAGCAAGCTTTCTAATTACAAGCACTATGCTCCGAAATTGGATAAATATGCCTAATTGGTTTGTGGTTGGTTGTGCAAAGATAGGGGGGGAGAAAAGCACATTTGAAAGACGGTAAGAACAAAAAGTAAACAGGATCTACAGCACCTCTCGGAATAATTGTACCTTTCTCCATCTCCCGGGGTAACCATGGTAAATAACTGCTCTGTGCTCAGCGCAGCAATTCGCTCCCATTAGTCATTCTTGATGCTGAATTACCTTTTCACAAACAACCAGTTTGCAAACAATTAAACTATCATAAAAATGGGATTTTTCTCCCCAGAAAGCTTTGGGGTATGGTGTCTTGATGACATTTTTCAAATTTTTTTGCAGGAATCCCTCCTTTGCTTGGGCAGCAAATACCAGTGGTCACCCCTGCTCACACAAAGCTATATTTTATTACAATTACATCCAATAAGAGAAGAGAAAACAATTCCAGGTACAAGGTGCGCTGACCCCTTCAGTAAGGGTTGGGTGAAATAGGGGCAGTGGGTCAGGTCTGTGGACACCACAGAAGATGCCAACCACCTGAAACATCCTCCCCAAAACTGCTCCATTGTGTTTAGAAATTAACCCTCCCAGACACAAGACTGTGCTCCTTTGTTGCAAAGAAAATATTAAGATCCTAGAAAATACTAAGACATTAAAAAATATTAGGAGAAATTTCATCTCTGAAAGTGTTGTGGAGGCTGCCCAGGGAATATGGTGTCCAGTTCTGGGCCCCTCAGTTCCAGAAGGACAGGGAACTGCTGGAGAGAGTCCAGGGCAGGGCTACCTGAAGGGAGTGGGGCTTGGAGCAACCTGGTCTGGTGGGAGGGGTCCCTGCCCAGGGCAGGGGGGTTGAAACTCAATCTTTAAGGTCTCTTCCATCTCTCAATATTCCTTGATCCTATGATATCAGATCCTGAGAAACTTAACACAGAGGTGCAGGAGCCTGCTCCTAACTGCTTCTTGTTACTAAATCAAAAAATAGTTAGAATTCACCACCACCAAGTTTTTATTTTGAAAATGCTCCCCAGTACATCAGAGCAAAACCAGCCAGGTGTTGACCAGTCAGGTGCTGGTGCTCCCAAAGCACCAGGGAGGCTCAGGCTGGTGGGAACACAAGCATCATTCTGTCACCAAGTCTACTGGGCACGAGGCCAGCGGAGCTGCTGGCATGGCCTTCCTTTTGCTTCCTTACAGCAGATTTATCTCCTGGCTGGATTCTAAATACATACATATATATATATATCTATATAACTGATTTCTTTATCACCGCTGCACGCATGCAGGGAGGCGTTTTATAGATCCAGAGCCACAAATTGTGCCATAACCAAACTGCATTCCTGCAGACACCCTATCACTGGCAGGACATACTATTTATATCCAGAATATACTGCTTTTATGTAGGTAACACTTTGACTTCTCTGGAAGCAACAGATATAATAAACTTCTCTGGCTTTGCTATTGCTAGGTTTCATTGTTCAATCCCCCATAATTTGTATGATATGGTAGAAAACTGTATTTCCCATCATCCAAAGCAGGGTAAATCTCGGGAGGTCCTGGACGTTTGGTCCCTGTGCAACTTCATTTTTTGCACCTCACAAACGGCTCTCATAAACGTATCTAAGTTGGAAATCAGGGGTGATATCCAGTTCCTCCAGCACCATACATCTAAATTCCTGCAGTGCAATGTGAAAACCCAAGCCCTGGTAGCAGTCAGGAGCACCTGGAAATTAGATGCATACAGTGTTTGCTATTTTCACTTTGGCAAAATGGATCTGAACTACAAAAGGGTCAGACAGGTCGGCTTCAAGGAAGTTCCTTTTCTGGTAATTTTCTTCTCTGTTTCATTTTTTTTTACTGCACTTTCAACATTAAACGCCTAAGATGGCACTGCCGTAGGTTATATATTCCTTACTGCACAACAGGAAACAAATTCTCAGAGTTCTTCTACAAATATTGAAAGTGTGAGTGCTATAGTGTGGCACTATCTCATTTCCTGAGCCGTTATTTTCTGAGCTCAGCAGAGGCTGTGCAGGTTCTATTCCCCTCCTTCATTCCCAAACAGGAGCACTGGTTGATTTACATGGACGAGGGGCACTGTGGCTTCCTCCACACTGGCAGGAGGTGAGCAGAGGAGAAGCCCCATGGACGGACCAAGCAAACCCATGAAGGTGAAGCTGATCAGAAAAGTCTGCGGAGCCTGAGGCCAGAAACACTTTGGACTTGCAGGCAATGCATTTCCCTTGACTCCTCCTCCTCTACATGCTGACATTCAATCAGATTTTTTGACTTTGTACCCTGAAACCAGCTGTACCTCAGCAGGTTATTGTACCTTGTTCCTCATCAGAACACTGAGTATATTTGACTGGAAGCCCCCACTCTTCCCTCACCAGCCGCGGGCTCCATCAGCACTTCCAGGTAACTCTGAAACCTACTGACAGCTCACCCGGGGCGCAGAAACCCACGTGCTCAGGAGAACTGCAAGGAGACTTCAGCAGAACGGTCCACATCACATACCCTTCATGACTACGGGTGAGATCTCTATTAGCCTGCCGAGGAGCTGCAGATGGAGCCCTGTGCCTTCGGGGTCGTTCACCGGGAGGTTGGTGTCACGCATCATGTACTCACAGATCCTGCCACAGACCTGCCCTGGCTAGTCTTGGAGCCCTCCTAGAAATGCAGCAACCTTACATGACAGGGAGAAAGGCCATTTGGGGTCAAAAGTCACTATATTTACAAAGAAAAGGCTACAGGCACTCACATTTTATTATACAATTTTCTTACTTAAGGCCTCAGTGGTTAAATATGGGAAAGTTCTGGAAGGAGCTGTGCTTCGCTCTGAAGGGCTGCTCAGAGCACCCTGAGGGGGCAAGCCCTTGCAAAGCCTCCGTGTAATCCTCCCCAGCAAGGGATAATCGGCCCTGCAATATGCAGGAGTCAGAACAGAGAGATTGGAAATTAAACAGCCTTTCCAAGAAACCTGCATTTTCGACTCTTAGGTATGTCATTTCCAGCACGATGGCAAAAAGCCAACAACAAACCTCATGGCTACCAGCATGAAAAGGTATTTTAGACTGAGGAAGCCAACAGTTGGCTGTAGAAAGACAGTGCAGCTCTCAGGTACGCCGACTACAGAAATTAGAGGGAATGCAGTGCCTATTGCACAGTGTATATTGCCTGAACATAATTCAATAATAACAAGCATATCTGTTTGGGCTTCACCCAGCAAAGCTCCAGCAGAGACGGTGGAGCTCGTGTCCCATCAGCCTCCACGTCGGACTCTGCCCTCCAGCAGGTAGGCTTCTTCAGCCAACCAACAGCAGTCTCTGACAGGTGAGGAACGGATGCCCTACCAAAGATTCATCAGCTGACAGCCCATGATTGACCCGGTGGAGGAGCCACATGCAATACAACCCTGCCAGGGCCAGGCTGCTCCAGCTCCCCAGAACAAAGCTCTCCCTGAACCCCACACTGGAGACTTCCCCAAAAGCGCTTCCGAGGGGCAGCAGCTGGGTCTGAGCAAAGACCAGAGAAATTTCCCCAAAATTGAGGTTATTGAATTATATGGATTGGGACAGTTAAAGCCCAACCCCACTAATTTCTGAGACTTCAGAGATAAAAGCAGAGGCGATATTATGCCCCATGTACTCATGTTTAATTATTTCATGATGCAGGTAGGATTAGCTGTTTCTAACTGGAAGGGGGGTGATTCAGGAGGCTTTTCCTAGTTCCAGGTTTGCTGGCAGGTCTCTCCTTAGAAACTCCACTCCTGTGAGCATCCCCTCGCTCCCCGTGGCTGCACAGCACCGAATGCAACGATACTTAGGGGCAGCGCATGGGAAAGACACGTCTTTCTGTTCATTTTCCTTCCTTTTCCTCAATGTCTCTCCCTTTTTTAATCTGCCTCGGTGCAGAGCAGTTATAACCTGATTAATTAAGCTGACCACTCCGCTGAGATTCTTTGTAAATTGGGTTGCACACCGAGCAGTTAATAGCCGTTACAAGTAGGAATACAAATTGGCACTCCGTGGTTTGGTACGAGTTGCAGCCAGCCCCTCTCCTCCTGCCCCGCAGAGCTGGGCAGCCCTGGACTGCGCCCCGTTCCCGTGATTTTGCCGAGTCCTGACCTGAATTCCGATGGGAAAGGGAAGGGCTGCCTCCCCACCCTTCAGGGTTCCCCTCCGGCTCACTGCCAGAGCGCTGCCGGCTCCTTTCAGCTCGTACAGGAAACACCAATTCAGATCACACACATCTCTCACGTAACCCTACATCACTCCTGTACATCCTTACGCTGTGTTTTGAAAATAAAGGATACATTTAACTCAACGATAGCTATTTCCTAAGCCTGAGAGTATGAATTTATTGTTCATTTCCTTGAGCATGTAGTATTTCATTCATTTACCGCCGTCCTTGGCGCAGCAAGTCCTTTCATTCATTTACACAGTCCTTGGCCCAGCAAACTGTCACAAACCCAGCAGATTTGTCCCAGAAACAACAGTTTGCCTACACTGAGATCCAATTTGGCTCCCAAATTCCCCCCGGTGTCCTTTAGCTGATGTGCCTTGTGCTGTTTGACAGACTTCTCAGGACACCTCAACGCCGTGCAACAAGGATTCAGATGATCCGAATTTGAGACGACCCGTCCCATTGCAGCTCCCCATCGCCCTCTTGGAGAGCAGCCACGGCAGAATGTCCTGCATCCCCTTTCCAGGCCTGACAACACGCCTGGAATACCTTTTCTTAGTCTCTCTCTTTTTTTTTCCTCTTATTTATTTGTTGGTTTGAGGGTTTTACTGGTGGTTTGTTTGGGGTTTTTCATTTTCTATGTAATAACAAGGGACATGTTTTTTCTTCCAGCGAACGACTGATGTTCTACAGACCTCTATCTCTGGAGATGCTGCCACCCCCAAACAGTCCTAGTGAGGAAGTACAGGATGATACAGTCACAAGGATTTTATTTAATCTCAGCATAGAGGAACTGGCTGGTTATCCTGAACGCAGGTGCACGTTTTTAGTAACTTGCCAAGGCTGTCACCCACCCCCAGAAAAGTGTTCCAAAAATTCAGACATCGACACGTGGCTGTTGAGAATCTCACAAGAGCACATTTACACCTCTCCCTACTCCATTGAGAAGGTAATAACTGGAGAGGAATTCCTCTCCGCGTGGAAGCAATGTCAGGTTCGAAATGAAGCCGCTCGCAGGTATCACGGCAGATTTATCAGAACACCTTGACTTCATCTGTTCCCAGAGATCCCAGAGATCCAGGCAAGCTGTTGGCTTTTATAACCCCATGTTCTCGTGGGGCTGGGAAACGGGAAATCCCGGGGGTGCTGAGGATGCAGAGACCTTCATCTCCAGGCAGCAGGCCCTCAGGACCCGCTTTGTGACAACGCAGCCTTTGCCCACAACGCGCAAAACCACGGCATTTGGCAGAGAAGCAGACAGTTTTAGCCCCACTCCTTTTAGAAAACTTTATGCTTACTCACCAAAAAGAAAATATGAAAAAGGTCTTTGTAGAGCTGTCTTGACAACGGGAAGGGCTGTGCTTCCAGTGCCAAGGGTAATCCCTGCTCAATTACTTCCCATTTACTGGAACAGCAACCCAGAGAAGCCGATGCAGGGAACACAATGTGACAGCGCTGCAGACGGACTGCCTTTGTATAATTAAAGCACAAGAAAGACTCCTCTTATAAGTCTAATACACAAGTCACTTCCAATCTGGTACAACATCATTGTTTCCACATGATATTTCTCTCTTATACTTTGGGATGAGGACAAAACCCCAATGTAGGGAATTTTGGCCCATATCCTGAGCTGACATTAGGCCTCGTATCACCAAAGTCATTAGTTAACGTTAGACTAGAATTTGGCCCACCTACTAGTTTAAATTCCTCCAAGTAATACATTAGCTTTTTACAAACCAGACATTAATCTTAATTCATAATGCAGATAAAGATATGTAAGTTCATTTTTTTTCAGATTTCCTGGAAACCTCAATATATATTGGAAACTCTCGCAGCTACATCCAGTTCCAAAGATCAGGTGTGTCCTGGTTTCTCACTGCTTTTCCTCTTATTCAGAGCTACCATCTTTAAAACAGAATCAGATCTAAACACATGTTCTATGGAATGCCTTTCCCTGCCACTAGAAAGGTAATTAATGCGACGCCTAAATTGCCTGCAAGCAGAGGGAGCTCTGGCTCTTCTGAGATCAGACTCGGTGGCTCAGACCCTGGGGGATCAGACCATCTCTGGGATAGCACCAGGAGATGGGACTCAGCCTGTGTCCTCCCAAACCCGCCCCAGAAGTCCTCGGCTCTGGGGATGACCCAGCGGCTCATCCCTGGTCCCTGATCCTGGCCACAGCGATGGCAGAGCCCACCCACTCAGCCCCCATGGCAGCCCCACCATTGCCCATGGGGTAATTTTTGATGCCAGCTGAGGAATGAAAGCTGTCAATAGTAACTATTCTAAAGAAAATATTTCCAAAGAACGATGTGAACTTTACACAACTGTCTGTAGAAACTATCCTTGTTAAATACCAACCATTCTGTGTGACATGCAAAAAGGGACTCGATCACCCCTTTGCTGCCTAATAGAAAATGGAATAAATTGGCATTTGAGCCCATTTCCCAACCCATAAATGAAGGAATTAGACCTGCTTGGAGGACAAGTGTCCCTGAGCCACCCGGCACCAGGCTGAGGCTCAGCTCACATGGCTCCCCACCAGCTCAGTGATGGGAAAAGCTATGACTGGACCAGTACCTGCCCCATCCAACCTGGCCTTGAACCCCTCCAGGGATGGGGCAGCCACAGCTTCTCTGGGCAACCTGGGCCAGGCTCTCACCACACTCACACCAAAGAATTTCTTTCTGGTATCTCATCTCAATCTCCCCTCTCCCAATTTAAATCTGTTACCCCTTGTCCTGTCACTCCAATCCCTGACACAGAGTCCCTCTCCCGCTCTCCTGTAGCCCCTCCAGGTACTGGAAGGCTGCTCTAAGGTCTCCCTCTCTCTAAGCCTTCTCTTCTCCAGGCTGAACAAGCCCAGTTCCCTCAGCCTGCCCTCATAGCAGAGGTGCTCCAGCCCTCTGAGCATCTTCATGGCCCTCTGCTGGACCCGTGAAATCATCTACCAGTTCTGTCCTCAGCAGGCAAATGGAGCTGGGGTATATCTGTGTTGACTGTGTAAGTAGTGCCAAGAATAACCTACTGGGAATTAACACAACTCAACATGCCTAACACCAAGTTTTTGTACTGGTATCAAACCCTTCAGGGTATCAGTAACCAGCACCAGTGCTCTCCCAGTTGGGGGTGCTGTTCCACCCCAGGGTCAGCAAACGCAAATGTGCCACATTGCTGAACAAATAATTTTTTCAGTAAAAAAGTTGTTGTTAGGCAAGCGCTGCACTGCCCAGAGCAGGAGGCTGCGGTGCCCCCCCTACAGTCACAGCCAAACCCAGTGCTGCTGCGGGACGGGCTGGAGTCTCCTCTGGAGAAGAGGGAAAGGAGGAAGCTGCCGTCCCTCGAGTAGCACCACGTGCGTCTACCAAAGGCACTGAGAGGCACAAAGAGCATCGGGGACTGAAATTCAGGTGACACCACTGGCAGAGCAACGCAAGAAGAAATCTGACAAGTAGAAATATAATTTGACTTGCAAATTTTCAAAATTATTATAAATCATAATTTTGTTATTAGCCTGGCAGAGTCTGCCCAGAGGTGGTGGAGTCTCCATCTCTGGAGACATTCAAACCCCTCCTGGACACGTTCCTGGGGGACCTGCTCTGTCAGGGGGTTGGTCTGGTTGATTTCCAGAGGTCCCTTCCAACCCCAGAGCATTCTGTGATGGTTGTTTTTTTAATTGTTAATGCTTTACAATGTGAGTTATCAACTTTTCTCTTCTTTGCAAAACTTTAAATGTCATTTTATAGATATTATTGAAAAATGTACTTTTTATGGGAAAATTTTTCCTATAAAACCACTTAGGAAGAACCGATTCTATCAGAGAACAGCTGAGGTTGGAAGGAGCTCTGGAGATGTGCTTGAAGAAGGGTGAGCTGGAGCAGGGGCCTCAGGATCCTGCCCCCGTGGGTCTGAACCTCCCCAAGGATGGAGCTGCCACAACCTGGGCAGCCTGTGTTCTGGTGCTCAAGCATTCTCCAGGTGCAGTGGGTTCTTTTCTTTTCTTTCACCACATTAAGTAAACCCGCTGTCCTGAACAAAAAACCCACACCACCAGAGAGTTTCACCCACACAAAGCCCCTGGATAAAACTAAATCAGCTTTTGGATCAAATATGGGGGAAAAACTGACATCTGCCACTAGTTCAAGGCAATGTTTTCACTGAAGGCACAAATTAGGCAGCATTTGACTGTATACAAAATAATGTGATCAGGATAATTAAACACTTTGAGAGGGGGAAGAGACCCTTCCTCTTATGGAACAATTTCCTTGAATGAATTTGAGGTATGGTGACCAACCAAACACACAGCCACCTTTTAAAATTATACCTCAAATTAAGTACACGTACCTGAATAAATGTACCTGGCACTGCCTGTAAGAACTGACATGTCTTTAAGCAATTGCTGTTAGACCCCTACAGGCTCCAGAGGTAAGTATGAACACAATCTCCCCTCCAACAGACATAATGCTGTTCCTCGCTGTGTTCCATGTATTTAAGTACTGTTTGTTTTGACCTCGGAACCAGCTGACTAAAATCAGGCTTTTCCTTGATGTTACCACTGCGTAGAGCAAGAAATTCTTGTCATTTGCCCCAGGATATCTAAGTATTCAAAGCAAAAAAGAAGAGCAAAATGACTGCCAGTAATGATTTCAATACACATTATAATTGCACTGGATTATGGAGACGAATTACATTAGAGCTTTTACAGTATGGTTAAACCCTTCCACAAGTAAGACGTGTGCTAAAACAGCAGCTGGAGAACAGCTGGATGCTCAAGACAAAAGGTACTGAAGCATAGTAATAAATCATGGGACTTACGTGTCTGACACCCTGACTTGATCAGGAAAAATGAATTGCTGGGTACAAAGTGTAATAAAGAGAGGTGCCAAGAAATAGTCACATCTGCCAGTAATAATTTGAAGCTGAAATATAATCATACACAATGGGTAAGACAAATAACGTGAGACACGGTCTCCTGCGACAAAGGTAAATAATAAATTTATGTGGGAGTAAGGATTTACACTGAAACTGTGAAATAAGACCAGAGAGATATTGTAAATATTGTCCATTCCTGATGATGACTTTAATTTCTCAGACAAATAACTTCTAAGGCTTCCCATGTATTTTCTAGATCAGGAACCGACACCTTTTCTATCTCCAAAGTTTCAAAGTAATATGCACTTTCTCAGACACTAACTTTTGAAGGGAACAATGAATTTGACAATGAAATAACGAGTAAAAACTGAATTATGAAAAATTGTCACATAAACCCCCCAATTTATCACGTAAAAAGGACAGCTAATTCCCACATTAAACCTTAGAGTACAAAGGGCTACAAAGATGATGAAGGTACCAGCGCATCTCTGTGCTGAGGGACCTGGGGCTGTTCAGCTGCAGAAGAGCAGACAGAGAGGGGACCTCATCGATGCTGAGCAATAGCCAAAGGGTGGGGGGCAAGAGGACGGGGCCAGAATCTTCTCAGTGGTGCCCAGTGAGAGGACGAGAGGGACTGGGCACAAAGTGGAACATAAGAAGTTCCAACTGAACATGAGGAAGAACTTCTTTCCTGTGAGGGTGACTGAGGCCTGGCAGAGGCTGCCCAGAGAGGGTGTGAGTTCTCCTTCCCTGGACAGATTCATACCCTGCCTGGACATGTTCCTGTGGGACCTGCTCTGGGTCACCTTGCTTGGGCAGCGGGTTGGACTAGGTGGTCTCCAGAGGTCCTTTCCAACCCTGACCATTCTGTGATTCTGTGAAAGCCATGGGCAAGCTGCTGTGAAGACACCCCAGTCTGCACTGTTCCACCCACTGTTCCTCCTGCAGCACCGACTCCAGTGCCCCCCACAGCCCTGCATCACTGCCAAAGGAGGGAAGGATGGACACCAATGCAGCCACTGGGCCCCCCTAGGCCCTGGACTACCACAGCTGGTACAGCCACAGCCCACCTCCAGTTTGAGGGAAGAAGAGGGAATGTGCATCACCTTCACAAGCTGATGGGTCCTTGCAAAAGGCTTGTGGTGCCCTAGGGACACACCACAGAGGAAGCTTGAACACGGCATCTTCAGGAAACAGAACGCTTGCTGCTGTTTCTCCTGAGGGTGCTATTTGCCTCAAACTAAACCAGTCAGCTTTGACAAGAAGCTTCAGGGAGGAACCTGGAACGCCCTATGTGAAACTGAACTGTTTGTGGAGTGCAAGCCATTCCCCGGTATTTCATCCACTGCCAATATGTAACTGCAGGGAAATAAAACACCTCATTGATGTATCTCACTTTTCAAGTTGAGTTCAATACAGGTGAGTTTATCTACGCCACAGGGCTGTGATTTTTCCCAGCCTAATTATTGTTACTTGCACTTGGATTTCATTGGTTATAAATTTCCGTTATAAATATTTAAAGAAAGTTTTAAGTTAAATGTGCAAAACTCCTTCTGTACAGAGCAGGAACGTACCCTGAGCACCCCCAGATAGAATCATAGAACCATTCAGGTTGGCAGAGACCCTTGGGATCATCAAGCCCAACCATCAGCCCTACTCTACAAGTTCTCCCCTACACCAGATCCCTCAACACCACATCCAATCTACTCTGAAACACAGTCAGGGATGGGGACTCCACCCCCTCCCTGGGCAGCTGATTCCACTGACTGACCACTCTCTCTGGGAAAAACCTTTTCCTCATGGCCAGCCTAACCCTGCCCTGCTGCAGCTTGCAGCCATTCCCTCTTGTTCGGTTCCAGCAGCCCGTCTGCTACCGTAACCAATCCAGAGGGCTATGGTCCTTAAGAGTCAAGGCAAAATTAAAGATAAGGTGGAAAACAAAAACCCAAAACGGAGCCACAAGACTGAGCACCCAAATCATCAGGCAGGGAGGGGTGAGGGGGGTACTTGAAGCGATGG
>VZTM01037583.1:41238-84251 GCA_013400555.1 Jacana jacana
AGAAGAATGAAAACCATACTTCTCAATAGATGTACAGATGAAGGTAACTAGACAAAAATGCTAATAATAAAAACCCATCTGAACTCCAGGAGTAAAGTTTTAAGAACATTATGTGCAAAAGAAGAAGAGGTCCTTGTGGAGCGTTTGTGGACATCACTGGGGCTTCCAAACATGAACATCAAAAGCACCCGTCGAAACCAGGAAAGTCCTCTACTCAAAACCTGAGTCCTGGATACTACAAAAGCCCACACAGTCTGAGGTGTCACATGGGGACTGGGACCTCCAGCCTATTCTGCTGCTCTTAGGCCTCACCAGCGAGTTCTTCTAAATGAGGATTCACACTGGGAAGTGAACCATGCTCTGGGCACTGGCAATCAGATTAAATGGCTGTCATGGATGATCTTGCCCAAAACCGACATGAACTACCCCTTGCTCTGAAGTCCAATGGAAGGTCTGGTCTCCAATGCCAAGACTTCAGCCCATGTCCAATCACTTGGAGAGGAAGCAGGACTCTTTAGATGTCAAGTAAACCCCAACAGAGAACGAACTCTGGTATAAAGCAATTTGTACACGCACCAGAGAGCGGTTGCCTGAGTCCCTGACGTAACAAGGCAGGCTTCAAAGAGAGAAATCATTAAACCTGGGTCGGGGGCTCAGCACTGATTGAAATCTGACTAATTGGGTCTATCAGTAAACTGGCAGAAAGGAAAAACATTCAGGGTAAGCAAGTGTCCTAGAAAAATCCAAAGCTCTAGTAAAAAAAAATTCTGGTGCATGTTCCAGAAAGGTCTTTTTTAGTCTACAGTTAAAACCAAACTGGACATTTGGTACAGCCTTCAGACCCTGAAGGGGCTACAGGAAGGCTGGGGAGGGTCTGGTTACAAAGGTCTGCAGGGACAGGACAGTGAGGGGCAATGGCTTCAAGCTGGAGAAGAGCAGCTTTAGACTGGACATTAGGAATAGGTTCTTTGCTCTGAGGGTGGTGGAGCACTGGGACAGGTTGCCCCGGGAGGTGGTTGAGGCCCCTTCCCTGGAGATCTTCAAGGGGAGGCTGGAGGAGGCCCTGGGCAACCTGGCCTATTTGGGCGTGTCCCTGCTGTCTGTGGGGAGGTGGGACTAGATGACCCTAGAGATCCCTTCCCACCTGGACCATCCTATGATTCTGTGGTTCTATCATTTGGGGGCAGTTTGCAACGGGAAGGTAAGATGCAGTGCAGGTGCCTGGGGAGCCCAGAACGCGGTCTGCTGGCACACTGCAGTGGGATATCTGCAGCTGTATTTAATGTTAAGTTTGCTTGTTATGCAGCCTTACACATGCTCCGAAGCATTTTGCAGCACTTTGCTCTAAGGCAAGACAACAGAAGACCAAATGCCCCGCGTCCGGTTCGCTCCCCCGCGCTCCGCCAGCGGTGGTTCTCGGCAGCGGCTGATGGTGGACGAAAGGTCTTGGCCGTTTCCAAGGGGCCAGAAGCCAGCCAGCTGCTGAGCCCCATCTCTGCTCGCAGAAAGGAAATTAGGACTAATCCCAGCGACTCTGCAGTATTTAAAATAAAGGGCTGTTCTCTGAAATGAGCGAGGGAAACAATGTGGTAAGAAGATTTGCAGGGACCTGAATAAACCCACCGTCCTGGGGGCCTGGGGAGGGAGGGCCCGAACCGGCACGTTTGGGTTTTTCCTCCTTAGAATCATAGAATCATTCAGGTTGGCAGAGACCCTTGGGATCATCAAGTCCAACCATCAGCCCTACTCTACAAGTTCTCCCCTACACCAGATCCCTCAACACCACATCCAATCTACTCTGAAACACAGTCAGGGATGGGGACTCCACCCCCTCCCTGGGCAGCTGATTCCACTGACTGACCACTCGCTCTGGGAAAAACTTTTTCCTCATGTCCAGCCTAACCCTGCCCTGCTGCAGCTTGCAGCCATTCCCTCTCCTTCTATCGCTCATTGCCCGGGAGAAGAGACCAGCACCAACCTCTCTGCAATGCCCTTTCAAGCAGTTGTAGAGAGGGATGAGGTCTCCCCTCAGCCTCCTCTTCCTCAAACTAAACAACCCCAACTCCCTCAATCCATCCTCATAAGCCTTATTCTCCAGGCCTCCTTCCTTTTATCCATCGCTTTTTCTGTCTCACTTTTATTTTTTGAGCTACCTAGAAGTAACAAGGCAGATCTTTTTTTGAGTAAAAGTTGTTTGCACATAAATTGTAAACAACTTCCACTTGTCAGAAATGTAAAACCTGGGCGCGTCGGTGACTGGTAACGTGTCATTACCGTGTCTTTACTAAAAGATGCAACTTTTACATCACCACGCCAGTATTTATACTTCATTATATTGAAGGGACTTATTATATTTAAAGGATTATCTCTACTGCCTTGCACTGCTCAAAGCAATAAATGGCTGCCAAGTTTGATTAATGGCCAAGAGGAACCCAAGGCATTTAATCAATCTCAAAGCTTTTTTATTGCAAATATTCTACACAGAGTTTATTCCTGTTATAAAACAAACTCCAGATCAAAAACAAAAATAAAAGGAACTACTCTCCCCTCCTATGGGAAATCACAATTATCTTCTAACGCAGAGCTGAATTTTCAAGGGACGCTCGTGTCAAGGCACACACAGATCTACACGTGAAAAAAGATGCATTAAAATAAGTAATTGAGTGGCATGTGTGGAAAAAGATTAACATTTAACACCTGAGGCACAATTTTCAGAATTACCCATGCAAAAATGTGCATGCAATTGCATACCACCAAGTAATTACCTGATTTGCATACGTAATGAACTAGGAGGCCATCACTCGCGGGGGAATTGCAGTGCCGCTTGGAAGGAAGGGTCTGTCCCGTGCGGGCGGGGAAAGGGCATCAGGCTCTCGCCTTCTCAAAGTTTAACATGAAGGCGGTGCTCGGGAAAGGACCCAAAAATAAAGCTGTGGAGACCAGATGTTCCCTTGAAGCCCGGGCAGGAGCCATACAAACATCCCCCCCCATTATGAATAATCCTAGTCCGGGAGCAGCGGTTCAGTGCTGAGGCTGATAAAATACCCTCAGCGCTCACCTCCCACAGCCCAGCTCTCAAGCTCGCCAAACAGAGTGTGATTAACATAGAAGGATGAAAAGAGAACTCATTTCTATGCTGATAAACAAGCAGCCCTAAGGTGTCTTTTGGAAGCCTTTCTGACCCAAACATCGGCTTGCCCCGTGGGCACCAAGCACACGGTACACATGGCACGTCCAAGTACTCAGAAGTACCTTCTCTGCCCCAAGAGTCCCACCCAGAGCCACCCAAGCAGAAGAATGAGAAGACAGTCCCCACAGCAACCAGCCTTCCTTCTCCACCACGGGTACCACTGCCAAATCAAAACACAGTCCAGCCGGTACTATTGCATTAAAGCAGAATGAGGAGTATGGTGAATAGTAATAAGTTTTACTTTGGTTTCTTTCTTAACGTTTGGGATTAGTTGTGTATATATTTATCTTGAACTTCCCAGGAAATAAAGCACACGCCCCTCAGGGGGGTTTGATTTGATTTTATATTAGATTTTGCTCGATTTTATTTTGTCTCAGTAAACAGAAAATGCATTTCCAAAGATTTTTTTTCCCCCATTATGAATAATTCATAGGATTACATAGGAAAGATAACCAACAATGAAAAGGGGTTATTGACCAGAAGCAATTCAAGAGTTATGCCATTAAAAATATATAAGAGGAAACTAAACAGAACACTGATAGGCAATACTGCATAAAGCATGATTCCTGCCAGATCGATTCCTTTTGGAGAGCAGAGGCAGAGATGGCGGCACCCATGCAGTACCCTGCTTCCCGCTGCCCCAGGGCCGCACGGGGACAGGGAGCGGGTGCCATGGGGACAGCACGGGAACGGCCGTGGAGGGGTCTCAGAGCCTGTCACAGGCGGGGACCCTTCCCGTTGCTGATGGCTCTCACCGCACAGGGTGAGGTCAAGGAAACCCCGCTGGTGCCCGGAGTGCGGAGCCGTGAACGTGCGCGGTGCCCGGGGCTGCCACCTGGATAAATCCCTCCCTCCACTCTCCCAGGTTACTGTCCCTGCTGTTTCCCTGTCACAAGGCCGGGCTGCACATGCCCGCAGAGGAGCCCTGCTTTGATCAGTCCGGACCGAGGTGTCGATACATTTACTCTCCGTGAGCGAGAGCCGTCCTGTCCCTGCAACGCGCGCGGAGATAACAAAGCTCTGTATCTGACCAACTTTCAGCATAGATGATGGATGTGGTCCCCCAGCCTTCAAACCTCTCTGCAGCTGCAGCCGTCTGTGCATGTATTGATTCTAAAGCATTACTGGAGCTAAATGTTCCTGCGCTGCTCTACAATACTGCATTTTATAGCAGGAAAGGACCACAGGACTCGAGCAAAAGTAAATCTTTATAACCCATACTCAGACAGCTACAGTTTTTCCCAGTGACACTGAGATAATAATTAAAAATTCACAGGAAAAAAAAAAAATTAAATAAAAAGGCTGAATGGAAGCACAAAAAGGCAGTGCCTCATAAAAAAAGGGATGAATTGAGGTAAAGACTCTGTAACAACTATCGCTATGAATGGGCTTTGGACAGCCATCTTTGGAAAGGACAGAGAGCCATCTTTGTAAGAGATATAGAGCCATCTTTTTAAAGCATCTCTGCATTAAAAACTCAAGGAACAATCAAGCCTAATACCAGGAGTGGACTATGGGAGATTATTGAGTGCAAGCCCCTCCTCTTGCTCCCCACGCTGCTTCCATGCTTTGCTCCGCCACACAGACCCCAAACTAATGACTTCAGTGGCTTAATGGCAGGAATCAGCCTGTGACCTGCAGGCAATACCTGGGTTGGTTTGTGTGAAAGAAGGGCTGGGGACCTACTGAGCTGCCAATACAGCTAAAACCTCACAGAAGAGCTGAGACACCTTTGCCAGTGATGGGGAAAGAGTTTATGTTGGAGTAGAGCTACATCCCTCCAGCCTTCCCTGGGATGGAGATCCCCAGCCTGTGGCCATAGCTGGGCTCAGAGTTGAGCAGGGTTACAGGCAAGAAGAGGAGGACCACTGTGACCCCAATATGAACATGGGTAAGCTACCAGCATGGGAGCACTTTGTCAACTACCACCATTAGAGCCATTCCAGGCAATATTCCATAACTGACTGTATTCCATTCCTCTCTGCACTCATTCAGGTAAATCATGCCATACTGCCTCGACTGCAGGCAATCAGAGATGGAGAACATACTTTTCTGGAGCTTCACTTCCATGGATAACTCTCTCTGCCATTTCAAAAGCCTGTTCTGTTCCTAATGTGAAAATGTCTGTTATAATCACCCTCATCAGTCTTTCCAGCGATCCCCTCATCGACAGGTCAAGGAGCTCTTTTGCACCTCTCCATGAAGGAGGATTCCATGCAGACATTATAAACAGGCTGGTTCTCAGATTTATTTCTGACAGGCAGACCAGGGCTTCTCCAGCAGGTCTCCTGAAGCTGGAGGTAGGGCTGGGCTCAGTCCTTGCTCTTTGGCGACACAAGAGGGAAGAACCACGTAGTGGAGAAGCTCCCTTTCATTGCAGGGCTGAAGGAGAGCGGTGCTGGTGGCACCTGGCACTCCATGAACTGACCTTTGCTTCCCTGTGCTGGACATTTGAGGACTGTAAACCTCCACCTCCCCNAACACTTTTTTGCAGCTCTGTGGGTGGTGGACCTGGTTTCCCTCAGCCCTGGGGAACATGCACAGGGTGATATGAACCCACACAAGCAAGACAGTGTGGAGGCACCGCCAGCACACGCTGCTTGTGAGATGATATGGTTGTACAGGGAGTATTACTGAGTTTAAGAAGCTCTTCGTACATTATTTGTTGCGACTGGATGATGAACACTTCCCTTGCCATGAGAAATGACACAGTCTGTTGACCACGTCACTCTTGTGACTTGCACTTGTGTTTTCGGAGGTGGCTCAGGAGGAAATGCCGTACGATGCATGTCATCTTTGTAAGGTGCCTTAGCCATCAGCAGTTAGCTAACGGTAAATGGTCTTACAGGGATGTCACCCGTGTTACTCAACCGAGCCGAAAGCTCAGCATTACGGACAGTACCCAGATAACATCGCTGATACTCCTGGCTGATCACCCCGCGGGCAGGAACAGGGTCTGTCTGTGCTACAAACACATAAAAGAAGAAAACACTGAAGGTGGGATACTCAAGCTTGTCTGAAAACCATCATAAGTAGGGATTTCTGTGGGCAATTCTCCCTTCTGGGCTTGGAAAAATATGCCTTGGCTAAACAAAACCAAACCCATACCTTGAAACTGCGGATATCTGAAAGAACCAGAGGCCTGGCAGTGCTGAAGAAATGGACACTGGATAGTGAGCCATGCACCCCAGGGCTGCGACCCGCATCCCAAGAGCATCTGGCATTGCCCATCAGCACTCCAACCCTTCCTGCAGGGCTCTGCAGAAACCTGGGAGCCCTACAAACCTGCTTTTACCTTTCAGGTTCACCCACACACACAGAGGGAATGGCTCCTGCCTTCAGCACACCTTGGAAAACCATTTCAGAAAATATAAATAATAAATAAAAGCAATGCAAGGTGGACAGTCACAACCAGCAATGAGAGAGAACGTTCTTCTGTCTTGTCTGACAGCGATCATGGTGAGTCACTGCCGCGTTTCTAACTCCCGTGTATACGCAACCTGCTCCAACCCGGGAATTTATTGCACCCCTGAAGCAATAATGCACCAGGTACGTTGCAGAGGGAAGAATTCCACACGAAGGAAGCAACACGAGGCTCTTCCCGTGGGATGTGTCCCCCTGGGGCAAGAGCAGGGACTCCTGATGCAGGGCCAGGGGAGCTGGAAGCCTCGGGCACTGCCTCGTCTCGGCACAGGAACAGAAAAGGTGCAGCAAAGAGGTGGAAATGCAATGCAAAATAGAAAAAATAATAATGCTGAAAGTTATCCAGGCAACAGCAACATTCCCAAAATGCTAGGCTGCCCCAGGTGATTAGCAGAGTTTTCTCTGTGTAATTAATGTCCTAAGTACAAATCCTTTTCTTTTTCTTTTCCTGATAAAAGCTGCCTTTTGATAGAGCAGCATTGAGAGGTACAGGTACGTGTGCCACACTGCAGCTGTGAGGTGTAATGACTGAGTAATAATGACCAAATCTTCATTTCTTACACTAAACTACCCAAGTAGCACCAGTACCACTCCTCATTTACTTAAAACCTGTTTCTGTGTCCAGGTGGCATCTAAAATGCTTCGGCCTGTTTTCTATGAGCCTGTCAGCTGGACCTTCTTGTTCTCTTCAGACATCGGTGCTCTGAGTCCTCCCATGATTTGCCCCTTTGCAATTCATATTTTATAGGCATTAAAAGGCTGCAGCCGAGTGTCTTGGGCTGAGGAGATTTTCAAGATCTCCTCTGTCATTCCTTTATTGTCCTTTAATATTAATTTGCATCACCAGCAAACCTGGCACCTGTCAGGAAGAACAAGCCTTTCAACCTGGAAAGATACCATGAATTTGTAACTGACACACTTCGACTTGGGAAGAAAAAGCAATTTATTATTTTCTTTTAAAGGAATGCATAATGAAAAAAGAATCCTGGCTGAGCTCTCTCCATTAATGATGGTGGTTTAAGTGACTGGAATAGAAAATCTTTGCACTGACCATGTTTAAAAGTAATTGCAGAGAAAGGGAACTGGATTAAAAGCACAGAATTTTCTGAGACTGTATGAGGCAAATTTTAGGTCACATCTGAGAGAGCTGCTGGATCGCTGCATATTTCCCACACCAGATTTTCTTTTTCTGATGTTAAATACAATACTTCAAAGCACATACACTGTATTTTAGTCTGATGCAAGTAATTTCGTGGTCGTTTGGAAACTATCAAGTGTTGAGTAGTTCTAAATTCGCTTTTATCAGAGATGTGCACACAGGAACAACATACAAATATGGTCAAACCAGAGCAGAAACTGGCTCTGAGACACCCTGGTTCCACCCAGGCCGCATCTTGCCAAGCGTCTGCGGTGGAAGAGGCGTCATCGCACACAGGGGCGTGAGATCGGAATTCAACGCTTCCAGGAATCTAAGATTTGAAACTATACCACGTGTAAACCTCCTGAACAGTTGCTTTGCATGAAACAAGACGGTCTACAACAAAAGTTACTGCTGTTCTACAGAAGTTTTTTGATCTTCTAGGTTAAAGGAATATGCCACTGTATTTTGATTGTCATAACCTTTGCGCTGTGATCAAACTCAAGCAGGGCCACGTCCTCAAGTGTGGCACATTGGTAACAGCGCTCAAGAGTTCAAAGCTGTGCAGAAACAACAAAGCAATTCCCCTAAACACAGCCCAATATGGTAATTATCGCACTGCCGGGTCCTCCCCCAGGTTTGGTGTCACACCACCTTTCCTGCACTGAAGACAAGCCTGGGTGCTCCCCTGGGTTTGGTGGCACACCACCTTTCCTGCACTGGAGACAAGCCTGGGTGCTCCCCTGGGTTTGGTGGCACACCACCTTTCCTGCACTGAAGTCAAGCCTGGGTGCTCCCCTGGGTTTGGTGGCACACCACCTTCCCTGCACTGAAGACAAGCCTGGGTGCTCCCCTGGGTTTGGTGGCACACCACCTTTCCTGCACTGAAGACAAGCCTGGGTCCTCCCCCGGGTTTGGTGTCACACCACCTTTCCTGCACTGAAGACAAGCCTGGGTGCTCCCCTGGGTTTGGTGGCACACCACCTTCCCTGCACTGAAGACAAGCCTGGGTCCTCCCCCGGGTTTGGTGTCACACCACCTTCCCTGCACTGAAGACAAGCCTGTCTCCACGACAGCTCTGTATTTCCGCAGATGGATGAGGGGGTTATCCAGGCTTTGCACAGTCAAGGACAATGTAAACAGTAGAGTGAGAGTGGGAAAAGCCCATATTCCTTAGACAAGCAGAAGTTATAAAAGAAAAGGGCAAAATGCTCTACATTAAGACAAATCTAAACATGAAATGCCATCTGAAGATGGCTCTGTGGAAGCCTGGATTGGAAACCTAAGCCTGCAGCCACCCAGGTTTATCCCCGGGTTTCATTCTCCCCTTCAGATGGACAGTATCTCAATGCCACCGTCAATGCCTGGCAGCCCTAGTCCTGGCGCCTGATAATCTCTTTCACACTTCAGACACCTTCCTGTGCCAAAGAGCACGTCTTAATTTCTCTCGGTATCTGCCTAATGAGTTTGACTCCTCGCTGTCAAACTTCTCGTTTCTCCTTCCACAGATTCTCACAGGATGATGCTCTCAAGGGCCGATTTTCTGTCTACGTCTCTACGGTTCCTAACAACTTCGTTCCAAAGAGATCCCAAGGCATGGATTTGCGGAGGATACATGGAAGATGTGCAGCAATATTTTCTCGTTCTTTGATGCCAAGAACTATAGAAATATTGATAAATATATGCATTAGGGACTCACAACAGAAAATCCCGCTTTAAGACTTGACCAAATGAACAATACGTTGAATACCAAGAATGGCTCACTGCAAATTCTAATATTTAAATGGTGATGGGAGATTAATAATACCTTTCCATAAAGGACAATAATTCAATGAATACATCCAAACCACCACTTATTTAAAGGACATTATTTCAAGAGCAAGTAAATCAGTAATTAGTGGCTTAGTCAATAATCCAAAGACAGATTTTATTTTTCATAATTAACACTTGGCAAATACACCAGCTTTTAAAACTTGTATTTTATACTGAGGGAGTTAGGCAAACTGCCAGAAGAACTGTATGTCTTACTCATAAATAGATTTTTCTTGTAACCACTAGCAGGGTATGTACACCGTGGTGTGCACAGTCATGCCCAGCCGTGTGTGCAGGAGACAGAATCAGAGAATCACAGACCGATGCGGGTTGGAAGGGACCATAAAGGACTCCCAGTGCCACCCCCTGCTATCCCCTGGGCAGGGACACCTCCCACCAGACCAGGGGGCTCCAAGCCCCCTCCAACCTGGCCTTCAACCCCTCCAGGGATGGGGCAGCCACAGCTTCTCGGGGCAACCTGGGCCAGGCTCTCACCACCCTCACAGCCAACAAGTTCTCCCCCACATCTCAGCTCCATCTCCCCTCTTTCAGGGTCGAATCCTTCCCCCTTGTCCTATGGCAAGATCCCTCTGCAAAGTTTGATCCCATCTTTCTCACAAGCGCCTTTAACTTCTGAAAGACTGCAATAAGGTCTTCCCAGAGCCTTCTTTTCTATACTTTTATTAATTCTCAAGTACTGTATGCAGGTCTGGAGCCCACAATAAAAGAAGGACATGGACCTGATGGAGCAGGTCCAGCGGAGTACCATAAAAATACTCAGATATTAGGAAAAGATTCTTACTCCGAGGGTGGTGGGCCACTGGGACAGGTTGCCCAGGGAGGTGGTTGGGGTCCTTTCCCTGGAGATTTTCAAGAGGAGGCCCTGGACAACCTGGTCTAGTTGGGGGTGTCCCTGCTGACTGTGGGGAGGTGGGACTGGATGACCCTAGAGGTCCCTTCCAGCCTGGACCATCCTATGATTCTAACTGAAATCCAGGCCATGAAGAGCATGAGCCGCTGCCCAACACTGACAGCAAATGGGGAAATCTTTGTCCCAAAAAATAAAAAGGAGAAAAAACCTAATCTTTGTCAGCAAACCAGATTTAGTCCTTTGCCAGGCACAGAAAAACATGTGCTATGCTGATTGCTACCATTTATTGTCTTCATTCCCCCAGCCCAGCCCCAGCAGAGCCGGTGCCCAGCGCAGAGGTGAGGGGGAATCTCTGCCCGTGCCACTGGGCACCAACACCCCCATTTCATCTGCCATGTACAGAACCCCGTTGCAGAACCAGCTCAGATGGTTTTCAACTCCAAGCTGAGTTCCGTGATCAACAGAGCTTCCAGGGAGCACTGGACACTTTCCAGAGAGAGAAAGAGAATTTAGATTAACCTAAAAAATTACTTTTTGCCAGTCACAGGCAATGTAAGCCCCGTTCTTCTGTGCAGCGTTTCAATAAATATTTGCCCTTTTATGTATGTAGTTAGATTGCTTTAATAAGACCAGCTTGCTCCTTACAGCAGAACCGATCCATACTTATTATTTTTCCAATAAAACACAGACTTTTTTTCACCACTCTGCAATCACAGTCAATTCCTCACACCTTATTTTTCAAAATAATATTTAGCTTGCACCACTGTCTTATTTTTTAAGGGAGCAGGAATGAAATAACTGAGTATTCTCAAAGCTATAAAAAATAGCTTGAAAAAGGAACAGGAGAGGAATGAGGTTTCACCCTAACGAAGAAGAACCCCTTTGGCTACATCTGTGTCTATCAGAGTTCTTCCAGGATAAAACTGCGGGTTTTCAGGGGGACAAGAAAGCCGCTGGGGGGTGGTGAGCTGTACCTCGACAGCACTGGCCACAGCCCGGGCAGAGGAGGGTGTCACTGAGTTTGAAGGCACCAAAGTCAAGGGATTTGGGCGCGTAACTCCTCTCAGGTGGAGCTGGAAGACAAACCCCAGAGCACGTCCCGCCTGTGCAGCATCCCACCCCGCAGGAGAGCGACAGCTCACAGCAAAAACCCCTGGGACATCAGCTCATGGAGAGTTCATTCGTTCCAGAGCAACTTAACAGCAGAACCTTTACATAAAAAAAACAGATAAAATCAGCTTTCTTCGCTTTTTCTGAACAAAAGCTGCTCAGATTCTCTGCAAACACTGGCTATCCCACCCCGGGGAAGCCGCTGAGCACTCGGAGTTGCCCCCAGGGTGACACTTGTGATGGAACCAGGAAACCATCAGGGCTCCATCCCTGTCTCCAGCTCCAGCAGCTGGTGCCACCACCGAGAGGTGGGTGCTGAGGCGTGACCCCCTGACTGCTGAGGGACCACGCGTGCGGTGACAACTCTTCCCACTGCAACACCCTAACAAAAATACTTTCAAATTTCCTAAAGTGTTCAGCTGGGAAAGGAAGTTATTAAAATATACTTTATTTCTTTATTTCTTTATTTGTCTTTGAGACAGAAGAGGAGAGAAGGAAATTGAAGAAGGGACTGTTGAGTTGGAGGAAGAGGGGAGACCTCGTCACTCTCTACAACTGCTTGAAAGGACTGCCCAGGGAGGGGGTGGAGTCCCCATCCCTGACTGTGTTTCAGAGTAGATTGGATGTGGTGTTGGGGGATCTGGTGTAGGGGAGACCTTTGTAGAGTGGGGCTGATGGTTGGACTGGATGATCCCAAGAGTCTTTTCCAACCTGAGTGATTCTATGCTTCTATGAAATGTTTTTTACCTTTGGGGAGCTGGTAGAAGCAAGGGGTCTGTTTTACTTTGACTCCAGGCTGGACAGCAGCAGCACAGCCACTCTCCCAAGTGATTCTGGGGCCAGAAACTTGGATCCCAGTGGTATGACACAGAAGGGAGTGAAGCTGCAGCCTCCCCATTGGACTTGAGCGCCCAAAGGCACGACAGCCATGCCCAGGGCTGGCCTCCAAAGCATCTGCACTTCCAGAAGGGGCTTGGATGGCTCTTTTCTTTGCTCTGGCAACAGATTTGGGAACACTTTTGGAAATGATACGGTGCATCACCAAGATTAAAGGAGGAGGAGACACGAGGCAGCAGTTCAGCATCTCACGGTGAAGCTGTGAGCGCCCTGACAATCTCATGTCAAATGCCAGACTTGTAGGAGAAAATAACCACAGGGAAAAGCTCAGTGACACATTCACCTTTTAGATGTTCAGCTTTTTATTTATTAGAGACCTCTCTTTTTGCCTGTACAGGCTTCACCTGATAACAGCCTCCCTGCTGAGTGCATCTACAGGCAAACACATGAACCCAGGGACCCCCCAGGCATTGCCAAAGCATCACCAGTGTGTGAAGACCTAAACCAATGCTTGACTCCATCGAGTTCCTGCTCATGAAATGGGTCTGAGTCACGACCAGCAAAATGCCCCTGACTTTAATGCCACCTTTCCTCTAAAACCACCCCCTGCCCTAATTAACTGCCTGCTGTCTCATGGCTCGCTTAGGAAGTTCCAACTTCTCCCAAGTTTTTCACTGGGACCAGTCTGTAACAAGACCAAACCCAGCAGCACCAGGAGTGGTTGGAGCAGTTTCCACCTGGAAATGGCAATGCCTGAGGATGAGAAAGCAAAAGAGAGGGGGGTGGCGAAAGCCGTGAGCATCCACCTTGAGCTTCCCTTTCCTGGCAGCAAGAAAAGGAGGGAGGGAAAGGAAAGCCTTCCAGAGGCTCGTCATTGAAGAATTCCCTCAGATACCTTCAGCTGAGCAGAAGGAAAATCACCAGCAATGTGGGTGGTTTGCCTGCCCGTGGCAGCCCGATGGCTGCGATCCCCAAGTGCCACTTGCCATGGCTGTACGTGAGCTGGGCGCTGGGCCAGAGAGTCTCTGCCAGCGGGCAGGGGAGAGGGCAGCGGTTCCCAACCCTCCCCAACGATGCTGCAATCCCAGAAATTCAGAAAAAAAACAACCCAAAACATGCAAAAATACAAGAAAAGGTAATTTTATCCACACCATCATCGCTAGACGTGGGGATAACTTGGTTTTCATCATCTGCAGTACGTAACAGAAAGAGAAAATCTCTTTTCTGGTGCATCTCTGAAGCCTGACACTCTGCCCCAGAGATCAAACATCTGCCTGAGCACCCCATGGAGAACAAGGGTTCCTGTGACCCCGGGCAGCACCAGGATTTCTGCTCCTCCAGCGTCTGCATACAGTGCTGCTTTCCTCCTTTCTTTCACTTGTGGTGGAACAACCCTAGATAAGGTGTTCACGTACCTTAGGGAGGAGGACATTGGTTAAGCACACACAGAAACTGGGAGCTTCGCTTCCCCAGGTAATGACGGCTCAAGCAGGTCTCTCATATGCATTTATTTACACAACCTGAAACTAACTACCTACCTAAATAAATAAAAGTTAGGAGAAGATTTTGTTTCAAAACAATAACCATTCTTTGAGAAAACAAAAACCACAGAGAAAAGATAAATCTCAATTTCTTCTAAAAATATATCCAAAAACATTTGGTAGTTGAGAGCAAAGGTCCCTCACAGAAAGCTGGTCTGCAAGTGCTTTTCAATCCTGAATTTCAGTACATTAAACCCCAACAAATCCAACACATCACTGCAGCCAGGTAGCTGCAAACCTCCTCTCCTGGTCCACTAATTTTGAAGAAAAGGCTTATTTACCAGTGTGCTGGAAAGAAAATGCCACTCACTAGCACGGGAGGAGCTGGTGATGTTTGGGACTGACTCCCACAAAAACAGATCATCCAAACATCAGCTATGGACAGGGTCAGGGAAAGTGTCGGACAGTTTATAAATATTTGTGTTTCTTCATTGTGGAAATGAAATAAAAACACATTTTAATATTTTTTCTTCCAGAAAACCCTCCTGCAGCCTAGCTCTCTCGGGGCATGTATTCCCTTCTCCCCTCTGACCTCTCGGTGTGGCACCGTCCCAACGTGGGGCAGGTCCTGCACGGCCCCGAGCATCCCACCGGTGGCTGTACCCGCTGCCAGCCCCGCCAGCGCCCGCGGGAGCTAATGGAGTCGTTACCGCAGGATAACCAAACACCATTAATATGTCTAAGCTCAAGCTCTGGGGATCAGAAGTCACCGTCTCCCATGGAAACGGGAGCTGGCAGTAAGGAGAGGAGTCACGGCATCTCCGAGGCAATTAGAGGCAATCTAACAGCATTCATGATTCAAGCGCCGGCTGGTAAGTGCAATGCACACACAAACTTTCCACCGCTGCCTGCAACACAAAAGGTATTTACCCTGTGGAGAGCAAGTAATGTTTGCACTCCTGCCTTCCCCGCCGATCCCACTGCCGAAAGTGGCTCGAAATCGCCGCTAAATACACATATTTGTAGGAAATCTGTGTCCCCGTGACCCGCCGCTCAGGCGCTGGGAAGGGAGGGCTCGGCGAGGCACAGAGCTTCGCTGGGGGCTCACCCCCTCTCCCTTCAGAGATTCCCACTGTACTGGCATTAAATGAGCAGCTCTGCCTCTGCATGGACTGAAGAGCACGACAGCAAAGGAGAAGGGAAATCCAAACCCTGTGGCCACCTTTCTTGGCCACCCACCACTCTCAGCCCCAGCCCCTTGCGGCTGTCCCCTGCCCGCATCCCACCATGGCAGGGACACAGCCCACCCACCCGTCCACACTGCTCTCCTCCATCACTCACAGCCCATTCTGCCATCATCTCTGCTCAGGGCTTCTCCTCCCATCATCTTCTCACCATCCTAAGCAGTCAGGGGACCCCTTTCACCTCCGTTCCCCTCTCCTCGCCAGTGCATCCCTGTCTTTTTCCTTGTGGTGCAAACCTCCTGGAAGAAGGACTTGGCCTTGGTCTCCATTCAGATTTTCTCCAGGACCAGGAATCCAAATCTCAGAGGCTTGTTCTGCAGGCCCTCAGGGCACCTCCACCTGCATCCCACCAAAGCCTGCCCATAAACCTTCCCAGCAGCCTTAGTTCTACTGTTGGTTCTGGAAGCTCACAGCCCCAGACCATTAATGAAATGTTGATCTAAGACTCAACTTCAGAGAGTTTTAAAACATGTGCTGATACTGAGGAATTAGGAGATAGTCAATTTCTGCCCTTCTGTGATTCTGTGATTCATCTTGGCTGCAGATGTGATGCCACAGGAAGCAACCAGCTTTGGTATCCACAGGTTACTGTACAAAACCATCACCAGTTTAACTAGAAAGGATCTAAAAATACCTCACAACTGCAGAGCAATCTCGTTAAGAGAAAAAAAGTGTCTCACGTAATGCAAAGACACCCAACTACAAACTTATTCTTTATGTAATAGTTCAAAGCTAAAGAGAGCTCACGCTGAGAGGCGGAAAGTAACACAAAATATTTTGTTTGTCCTCCCTTAATAACGATCAGGCAACAAGTGAAAGCCTGGATCGGAGCAGGAGGGATGGAAAATAAGACTGACAGAAAAGGGGAACGGACCCAACCGAAGCTGATGGAGAGGCTCTGGGAAACACACTCATCCTGCTCACGGTGAAAAGGGGAAGATGCAATGGCAGAGTGAAAACAAGCCTCGTGTGGACACGGAGAGAAGGCTTCTGGCTGGCACAATGCCCATGCAGCGACGCTCCCACCAGCACCCGGCTATGGGCCAGCACCTCAAAGCCCAAGAGGATCAGATGGACGAAAGTCTGAAAATATAAAAACTATTTTACAAACTCACTCTCAGGATAAACCCTTCTGGAGCTTGCTCCTCTCCCGGGCAGCGGAACACAAAGAGCCTGGCTGTCTGGCAGCACGTTTCACCGTCTCAATTCACGCTCGCCGCACACCCCGTGTGACGGGAAGGAAAAGGTGGAAGTCACAGGAGGCAGCGACCAGAGGTGGAAAGAGGAAAAACACTAGTTCCTGCAACCAGGAAAAGCATTCCTTCCTGCTCCAACCAGCACTGCACGGCCCTTTCATGGTATGTGTGCCTTACTGCATTATTGCCTTTTGAATTCTGGATCGGATGGCCTTGGTGAAAACTATCCAGAGTTCTTTCCAGGAGAAGGATGGTCTGCCCTGCTGGAATATATACTGCCGGTCTTTGTGCCTTCTGTGTGTAAAATGCCTCTCTGGGAGCATACTGCTGCCTTTAAGCTCCTGCACTTTCACTGACTGCAGAGCCAGTGAAGGCAGACATTGTCTTGGGCATATTCTATCTTTCACAGAATCATCAAACTCCCTTGGTTGGAAGGGACCTTCCAGATCCTGGAGTCCAACCATCAGCCCAGCACTGCCCAAACCCCCACTGACCCATGTCCCTCAGCACCACGTCTGCCCGGCTTTGAAACCCCTCCAGGGATGGGGACTCCACCACTGCCCTGGGCAGCCTCTGCCAAGGTCTGACAGCCCTTTCCATGAAGGAATTGTTCCCAATATCCATCATAAATCTCCCTTGCTATACCGTGAGGCCGTTTCCTCTTGACCCATGGCCTGTTCCTTGGGAGAAGAGACCAACCTCTCCTGGCTACACCCTCCTTTCGGGGAATCACAGATCCCCAAATCATAGAACCATAGAATCATTCAGGTTGGCAGAGACCCTTGGGATCATGGAGTCCAACCATCAGCCCCACTCTACAAAGTTCTCCCCTACACCAGATCCCTCAACACCACAGCTCATCTATTCTTAAACACCACATCTCATTTACTCTTAAACACATTCAGGGATGGTGACTCCACCACCTCCCTGGGCAGCCCATTCCACTGACTGACCACTCTTGCTGGGAAGAGTTTTTTCCTAATGTCCAGCCTTGCAGACTCCCCTCAGCCTCCTTTTCTCCGGGCTGAACACCCCCTCGACTCTGTTTCTACTGCCATTTCTGCAAGAGTTACAGAAGTAAATCTGGTTTTTCATTAATAGTCTCACTGTCACTTGCTCTCCTCCCTTTCCTCATCAAAAGTATCTGTGCCTGAGTGGGGAAAAATAAAGAAGAAAACAACTGCAGGATCTCACAAAATACTTCCAGGAAGCCTTCACTGGAGAAAACCCAGTGCTCAATCAGTTATTGAGGGATTTGTTTCCCTGGGGTGTAAAAGGCTGTACAAGTACAGCTACTCACCCAAAATTAACAGTTACTAGTCATTTCTGAACCATTTTGTAAATGACAGTCAAAGCAGCCTTTGCATGACATTTTCTTTTCCTGATCAAATTCTATTCAGGGAGGAGCTGAATTTGCAGGGCAGGAATGCTCAGCGTTCCCATCCCATGAGTCATGGAGGGAGGAGTCCTCGCAGCAGCCCCCTCCACCCCGGGCACTCACACCCAGGGGAGATGCTGCACAAAGACCAGGGTCCAGCAGAATTGCAGTATTTTGTAATGGAGATTGATTTTGAGAGAATGCCCAAAGTTCCTCAGTCACATCTGTTAGCTGACAAACATAGCAGAAACATAATGAAGGACCTAAATTATTTAAAAATAAGTAAATAATCCTCTCCAGAACCAGTTGAGAAGCACACTCAAATATCTGGTGGTCCACCATGAATTTCACAATCACCTCCAAGACCCAGTTCAGGACTGAGCTGCCAAAAATTGGGCACTTCAACACGCAGTATTGAGAAAGGTGTGAACAGTTTAACTCCACGACAGTGTTTTCATATCACATGTGTCTTTTGAAGAAGAGAAAGAAGAGTCCAGTTTGGTTCATAGGAGGAAAGAAGTAATTTGCTTTCTGAAACACTGCAAGCCAAGCCAGTCTAAGATTCTCTCAAAGCAAGATGGTGTTATCTCCACTGAAACTTTGGCCCCATGTTGTCAGGAAAGCTAAGCCAGTGCACAAATATCTTGGTTTTACAGGAGCAGGTATTAACAGGCAGTAATAAAACTGTGCCATTTTCAGACTTGTCTGAAGGACCCTTCATCTTAGCCACAACCCCTGTATTTATATGCATTTATTAAAAGTGCTAGCAAATTCAAATGGCAGCATTTAAAAATTCAGGGTGCCAACCCCCCAGACTGTGATGTACATCTATCTCTTCCTCCAGCAGACACCGGGGTGAGGAGCATCCCTCTGCCCTACTCACCAAAACCCCACACTGTGGTCAGGCCCCTTCCCCTCCCATCCACTTGCACAAAGCTCAGGAACCTGAATAGGTTTGTTTTGGAGTTTGCTTGGGAACAGGCTCACACCTTTCCCCTTACAGCACTTAACATGTAGGCATCTGACTCAGCTGCAGTTATACAGCGGGATGGGACCCTCCTTAAACTGTACTTACTCACTTACTCATACTTGTGGGCGCATCCATATCACTATTTCATGCTTTAGACTTATTCTCCCTCTAATTCCCCTGAATTGCCACAGTTCCACTGACATCAGTGAAGCTACACCAGGTTGCAGTAGAGTCCGCTCTCAGTATCTACTCACCCAACGCTCCTCGTTCAGTGCCACCGCCCCAGGTTGAGCAAGGTCATTGGAGGATGTGTGTGCCAAAAGCTAGGGACTTAAATAAAAATGCACTAAGCTTCAGACTTGCAAGTATTGCTTGAGAAATTGATCCAAGACAGCAGCAAGTCAGATGCACTGGTTCCCCAATGCCGCACACTGCCAAAAGAGTCTGCGTTTGAGCTCAGGTGGCAGGGATCCACTGAATCTATTCTCTTTAATTCTTTGCTTACATTACCAGCATTCACTACCATCTCTTCTATGAAGGAAATGGAAATTTCAGTCAGTTTTAAGTAAGGGAAGAGCCAGTCTCCCTGATGAAAATCTTTGTTGCATAGAGCGTGTGGATGGGGAGATTAAAAATGACCCCAAAAGCGCCTAAAGACACACAGGGAATTTGAGAATTGGCAAGTCCACTGTGTTGGCTTAATCCTCATTGCAATAAGACATGAAAGTTCCTCAGGCATCTGTCACCACATGAAGTAACTTAAACTCTGGCCACTACCTCTTAAAGCAGGACCACAGAAAACCAGCAGGAACCAGGGCTTTAACAGCTCTAGGTCAAAGGCTATAAAAATCAACCTGAATTTCTAGAGAGCCACTCGTAGAGGGTGCTCACCATGTGGGGTTTTCCATATTCATGCATGGAATGTGTGAAAATTCATCAGAAGTCACGCAATTAGAAGTCAGGAGAAACTCTTTCTCCCCCAGAGTGGTCAGGCACTGGGATGGGCTGCCCAGGGAGGTGGGGGAGTCACCGTCCCTGGTGGGGTTCAAGAAGCGTCTGGACAAGGTGCTACGAGACCTGATTTAGTAGCTCAGTGGGTAGGACTGGTGACAGGAGGAGGGTGGGAATAGGTGACCTTGTAGGTCCTTTCCAACCTTGCATTCCTATGATTCTAAGAGCTAACTCAGAGATCTGGTTTCCTGTCCAAAATGAAACCCAACCATAAGGCATCACTGAAAGAGGTACCAACTCTCTGAAAGCCTTTCACAGCCACACTCCTACAGTCTCCTCCATAATTCATTGCACCGTTTTGACTGTGGTTTCTTCCTGTTCTTCATTTGCCCCATATTTCCACTGGTACTAATTCTGAGAAGCGTATCCCAGCTCTGCTGAGACCAACTGGAGCCCTCCAGCTTCTTCCCCCTGGGCAGAGCAGGCAAGAACCTCCTCTGGATATTCCTTGGGAAAAAGCACTGTGAATTTTAACACTGAACCAAGGGTAGCCACAACACTCCATCTCAGCTGATTAAGGACCCTAAAGATGTCGTGCCAGACCCTGAGCAAGCTTGGGCACCAGCCTGAAATGGGAACATGAATTCGTACCTCTAATAGTAATCAACATCACCATAATGATGACGGCACCTCTACTGCATGAAAATTAACTTGGATTGCTGCAGTTTGGCAGAAAAGAAAGCTGCATGGTTGAAAACCATTGAATAATTTAGGTTGGAAGGCCATCTAGTCCAACCTCCCATTCATACAGACTCAAGCAGTGCCCATAACAATTAGACATTTCTATATGGAAGTGAAGGCAGAAAGGAGAGAATGGAGGAAACCTTGGGAGGAAGACCTATGAAGGGCAGAGCAGCCCTAAAAAGCCCAAGCCAGAGCTGGTGCTCTGACCCTGGTCATGGAGAAGTCCAGAGATGGTCAGACAGGCTACCAGACACATGGCATCTCCTGCCCACCACTGGGGGGAATAAGGGTGTCACAAAATTCCCAGGCAAACCACAGCAGTGCTGCAGCAACCACCTAACGACAGATGGTTCCGGCTTTGTCAGCGTTCCCTTCCCGAGCATCAGGGCAGGGCAAGCTGTCGAAGCAGAAATTTCAGACAGCCAAAAGCAAGAGTCAGTTCTTTCATAGGTGGAGAAATTACTGGTCTGCATTGGTGCCATATCATTTTATTATTTTGGGGTTTTTGCTTGAAGAAGGCAGGGAAAAGTCTGGCATGTTTTCTTGTACGCTGCACATGCATTATACTGCTTTTGTGCATTCACAGTGAGGATGACAAGGAGGAGGGGAAAACTTTTATTTCCCATGTTCTTTGAACACTGAAAGACCACGGATGTCTAATCTAAGGAACAAAGACTTCCAAGGCTTATAAAACCCCATGTCAGAATCCTGTCCCCTCTGATTTCTATGGTACCACGCTTGGCCATCTTTAACTCCAGGACGAGAGAAGACTCTGGTTTTGGAATACTGATTTTGTAACGCTGCCAGAAGCCTATGATAGAAATTAATCACCCCCTGAACACAGGCGTATCTAAATGTATTTGGTTTATGACCCGAGCACCATTTGAGAATCAGCAAAGGAAGTGCACATCGATGACTCTGTTACCTGCAACTATTTCGGGTGTTAAACGAGAAAAATAAGTTTACATCCATTGTAAAACACAAATATTGGAGGAGTGAAATCGTGACAGTGACCTTCCACCTTTTGGAAGCGGATGTCAGAGACCTCCAGATTTCCAAACGGCCGATCTGATTAAAAGCACGTTACAGCTTTGTAGCTGCGATGAGCAAACGCCCTGGAAGCTGCAGGATCAGCTCTCCAGCTCCCTGTCCTGTGCTGCACACAGCTTACTCAGCCAGATTCTCCTTTTCTTTGATGGGAAACAGGGATTTCTGCAGCACCACCTCCATGCTGCTCCCGTGCCCATGTACATGAGAGAGCTGCCGTGTCCTGGGGAGAAGGGACGGCTCAAGAGAGCTGAAAATGCCCTTTTTTTTACAGTGCTGGGAGGCTCCTGGACTTCTGGGTTACCACCTCTCATCACTTTTCTTTCCACCAACATCTAGGGAAGAAACTTTTTAAAAATGAGTGAAGTGCTGAGACAAAGTGGGTTTTTCTCATGTTGTAAAGAAGAGCACACACCTCCCAGAACTTTCATGGTTAAGGCTGGGAAATTATCTTCCAACTCGCTGAACAGTAAAACACTTCAGTTCCACAGAGTCCTTACGAAGGCAAACTCAAAAAAGCAAGAAAGGTTTTCAAGTGAGGCAAGAAGAGACAAATTACAGAGACGATGTGAAGATGTATTATGTTTAGTGTGCCTTACTTTAATTACTAACACCAATCATCCCTCTTAAGAGAAGGTCAGAGAAGGTCAGCTGCTTTATTTGTCAAGAATACTGACTTAAATACTTTTAAATGTGAGATGCAATAACAGCAATATCTGCTAATGATCCCTCGTGCACGTTACTTGTCATTAGTTCTAATGAGAGAGCTTTAAATACAAATATTTGGAAAGAGGCTGCAAAAAATAAATAAATAAACAAGATGCTGCAGCGAGATGGTTTTGGGGCAGCCAACAGCTCTGCTGGCACTGCCATACACGATGGTGTGTCTCGGGAGATCAAGGCCAGAGTTTTGCCCAGGAAAACCCTCACCACAGCAGGGTCCAGGCACGTCTGTGACCCCCCAAAGCGAAGCCAGGGGGGTCCTAAGGGGGACAACCCACCCCTGGGGTGAATCTCCTGTGGACCCCACAGCCGGGGCCTGAGCTCAGGTCACAGCTCAGTGGCCTGAGCAGGACGGGGGAAATCTGGGGGGGCTTTGGGCCAAAGTCAAATTAGGAGTTCTTTTTTTCCTTTCCAGTTGGAAGCCTTGAGTGGTAGGGGAATGGTTTTAGGCTCAAGGAGGGTGGGTTGTTGGTTGAGTTTTTTCTGCTTTTACAACTAGGAATTGTAGGAAACTTTTAATTTCACCTTTTGATACCTTTAATGACAGTGGTAGCTGCTGCAAATCAGCGTGTGTCTTTTGGGTGTACGTGCACCAGCGTGCGGGCTCTTTTTCTCCCCGGAGTCCCAGCACGGTGCACAACGCTCCTGGATCCTGCTTCAGCTCGTTTGCTCAAACTACCACGAGTGCACCATAATTTTCCCTCGGTGCTGCAGGATACGGCGCTACGAGGAACACCAGGTAATTGCTACGTGCAACGCAAAGCCTGGTCACTGAATAAATGGAAACCCCGAACAGACTGTGTACATTTCCAACACCCACCCGGAGGAACCAGCAGAGAGTTCTCATTTCCAACTTTTATGCTTTGCATAATGCTTGATTGTTACCAACCACTGGAAATTAGCATAATGCCACAGATAACATAAATTCTTGCAAACCGACTTAGAAGCCTCGAGCGAAATAATTGATTAACGTTTAAAAGAAAAAAAAAACACCAACCCAGACCTAAAGAGTTGGGCTTCAAGGCGGCGTGAGAAGAGACTGCAGAGAGAGGATTTACATTTCAGACACACGTTCGTTCTTCTTGAGAAGCACCGAACACAACATTTATATTCATTTTGTGGTACCGGCGGTGCTGATTGATGGGAACCCATTCATATTTAGATAACCTATGAATCAACAAAACAAACCCCCTCCTATCAAGAAGCAGAAGAAAAGCAAGAGAAGGAGAAGACGCCAACTTTGTCTTTTTAAAACCATTAGCCTGCGGGAAGCCATTCCCTGGCTCTCCTTTGGGGATGCTCAACCCCTCCACGCCCCAGCCCGTGTCACCACCACCTGTGGCCAAGGAGCTGGGGATGGCCACGACCTCCCGCACCCACACACTGACCTGGAGAAGGAAGCACCACACCACAACACCCTCCAGACTCACACAGATGGGAAAGCGTCTTAGCACAGGTCCAGGGGACGAGTGCAGCAGGATGTAAGCTAGAGCAGCTTAGAGGGACGTGACAGAAGGCAGAGGGTGACATAAAACACTCGCCAGAGGTTGAGGATTCAGAGCCTGGATTCAGAAGTCACTTCAGATTGCTGTGTAAATTCAGGATCAAAACATATATTGGAAAAGCCCCTATAAGGAAACACCTGTAAATTTTCACACACTTTTTGAAGGCTTCTGCAATATTTAATTAATTGTCCAAACATCATTTGCTAGCTCTAAAGAAGGAATTTTGCTGTTTGAAATCTGTTCTGTGCTTTAATGGCAATTTAGAAACCCTAAAGACTAACTCCTAGAGACATTCCCGTGTGCACGGGGTGCTGGCAGGAGTGGATGGATCCCCTGGGTGAGAAGGGCTCTGGGGGTCCCATGGGCTGGGCTCTGTGCCTGCACTCCCCCAGGAGCCCCAGCCCCCAGCAGGGAAGTCAAAAGACCCTTCTTCTGATGTAAATAATGCCAGTTTGGTGAAACCCCAAAACACACACCTGGGGACAGCACTACCTCTCCTCGATGCAGGGGTGGGGAAGCCATCCTAAGGGAGGTGAGGAAAAAGGGGCCCTTGACACACGAGGGCCGAGGGAAATCCTCCTTTTCTGGGTAATGAGGGAAAAACAAGAGAGTCACGGCCCCTAGAAAGTGTGAGGCAGACTCTCAAAGGTGGTAATTTCAAATATTTTCAGATTTCGGATAATTTCAGGTATTTCAGGCAAACTGTTTCTTCTTGGGATCCCTGGGGCAGAGATCTATCCCTTTTCATCTGCGAGAGCAGCAGATCACGAACCAAACCGGCCTGTGCCGAGCAGGAAGAGGAATGATAGCACAGTCCTTAAAAGGCTCTTAGGGATGGCAATTTAATGCAACCGTCTGCCTAAAATAAGCAGCTCTGCTTCTTTCAGAGGGCTGAGACAGCCTCATCAATTACCTGCACGTCAAAACGCCGCCTCGCTGCATGTTGGCAGGGAAAAGGAAGGTACGTGCTGTCCCTCTGTTCTGCACAATGGATTCCAGAGCCCTGTTGGAGCGGATCCTCTCTCTGACGAAGCTTCAGCTCAGATCAGCCCCCGGTAAACAAACTGTCATGGCAGGGTACCTACCCCTCCACTCCACCCCCTTGAGAGTCCACCTGGAACACTGCCTCCAGCTCTGGAGTCCTCAGCTGGGGATGGGAGAGGCATGGAGCTGTTGGAGCAGGGCTAGAGGAGGCAACGGAGATGCTGGGAAGGCTGGAGCCCCTCTGCTGGGAGGACAGGCTGAGAGAGTTGGGGGGTTCAGCCTGGAGAAGGTTCCAGGAAGACCTTCCAGCCCCTTCAAATCTCTCAAAGGGCTCCAGAAAAGCTGGGGAGGGACTCTGGATGAGGGAGGGGAGACCTGGGACCAGGGGGAAGGGTCTGACCCTGACAGAGGAGACATGGAGGTGAGATGTGGGGAAGAACTTGTTGGCTGTGAGGGTGGTGAGAGCCTGGCCCAGGTTGCCCAGAGAAGCTGTGGCTGCCCCATCCCTGGAGGGGTTCAAGGCCAGGCTGGAGGGGGTTTGGAGCCATCTGGTCTGGTGGGAGGTGTCCCTGCCCAGGGGATGGCAGGGGTGGCACTGGGGGTCTTTTATGGTCCCTTCCAACCCGAACAAGTCTGTGATTCTCTGATATCAGTGAAAAATCACTCATATAGCTCTGGAGATGGAAACCCACGGTGTTCCTGCAGCTGCTCCCAAACCCTTTGGCACTCCCATCCAGAACAGGGCGCTGCCATCCCGCTGCTCCTCCCAGCCTGGGATGCTGCTGGAGGAGCCTGCCCTGCTTCCCATCCACAGCTCCAGCTATTGACTCCATTATTTTTTAATATACTGCTGGGAAACTGAAACAGACGCTTATAGATTGCTGAGGTCAAAGGAGGCTAAAAGCCCTGGGGGAGACCAGGCTGGAGGTCCAGCCTGCCCCAGGATGGGAATTGACTTGCTGATGTGAGCCCCTCAAGGGTGAAACCACAGCGGGGCCAAGCCCACAAAGACCCACCCTTAAACCCAGAGCTGAGCAAAGAGGCAAGGCATGTGGTTGACTGAATTTCATGGTTTTAAGGCTTTTTTAAAAGATGTACTTGGTTCAAATGTGAGCATTATCTTCCAATCATGGGTTTATCAAGGGTACCACAAATGTAACTGTAAATGCAATCAAGCTGTGACTGGCAGAAATCAGCGTATCATGACTACTATGAATATTTCTCTCTAGGATTAATTTGTATTATCATTCTGAACTCTTTTTATATAGCCATATATTGATTTGCAGGAGCTGCTTGCATTTTAAATCACGGCTACGTGGTTTTCATTTACAATTCAATGTAGTTTATTACAAAGGTGCAATGTTCATGTTTTCCCATTTTTCACTGGAAATAAGCTGTTGTACAAGACCCTTCCCCAGTTCGCTGCCCTGAGCCCTGCCTGGTGGGCAACAGTGCTAACGCCTGTGCCATTCAGAACCACTGCACAGCACGTGCCTTGGCATTAACAACACGATTCCTGCAACCCAGGTGGAACTAGACATTAATACTGGGTTCAGTGGATGAGACATCCTTTACACAGGGGGGTGTGAAGCTGTAGAGTGAGAAGGGAAGGAGTTTACACCTTTTCTAAACATTACTTTTGGAAAACAAGTGATCTAGAACAATTAAAGCAGGAGTTAATACCCTTCATGGGACTGTTTAGTTTGCAGAAGAGGAGGCTGAGGGGAGACCTCATCACTCCCTACAACTGCTTGAAAGGGCATTGCAGAGAGGTTGGTGCTGGTCTCCTCTCACGGGCAATGAGCGATAGAAGGAGAGGGAATGGCTTCAAGCTGCAGCAGGGGAGGGTTAGGCTGGCCATGAGGCAAGAATTCTTCCCAGCAAGAGTGGTCAGAGCCTGGACTGGGCTGCCCAGGGAGGGGGTGGAGTCCGCATCCCTGACTGTGTTTCAGAGTGGATGAGCTGTGGTGTTGGGGGATCTGGTGTAGGGGAGACCTTTGTAGAGTGGGGCTGATGGTTGGACTCCATGATCCCAAGGGTCTCTTCCGACCAAGATGATTCTGTGATTCTATGATTCTCATCCACCGGGATTCTCTCAACCTCTTCATTAAGAGGAGAACCTCTAGTGGGAGGTGTCCCTGCCCAGGGCAGGGGAATTGGAACTTAGTGATCTTTAAGATCCCTTCCAACTCTGACCACTCTGTGATTCTACAAAACTAGTGGTTATTCCACCAGGATGCAGTAAGGAATCATTCCCAATTGTACCTAACACCCCTGGATGGCCAAGCCACAGGACAGGGAGGCTGAGCTGCTCTGCCAGGAGCCGTGCCTGTAGAGGAAATCTCCCGGAGGCTGCTTCCCTCCAGCTCTCATCCCTCCTTAGGAGAACATGCAGCATCAAACGCTCATAAACCTTTTACTATTTCTCCCTTCCCTGTATATTAAGCACTTTACATACAAAGATGCCTTTTAAGCAGTGTCACCACTGAAGCACGCAGTCACATTTCATCCTCTTCAAAGCCAACGTCAGATTGAAGCGTGAGAGAACATTTCAGCATCCTTTAGGTGATCCAAGAAAGCGATAAAAACCCTGAACAAATTGCTATCAGTTCTATGATTTAAACATTTCCACAACATGTCTCTCTGTTGAAAGGGAATTTAGTCCCCAGCCAAAGGAGAAGTTCCCTTCTTTACCACTTCAGGCCTTAGGTGTGGGAACTGTAGAGGAAGTGGAAAAGCAGTAAGAAGGCATCTGAAAAGCAGACTTACCCCCGTGACAAAGAAGCTGTCCTGTGGTCTCCCTCACCTCTGAGATCTCTCTCTAATAATACGTGGTGGGACATGTCCCTGCTGCTGAGCAACAATCTGCCACAGCCACACGTATGCCAAGCAAACAAACTCCAACATAATAAACCTAACTCATTGCTTTTAACTCTTCAATCTTTATCAAAATAGAAGATATCAGATGGTGGGCCACCTTTGTGGCTAGCAGGAGCTTTTAATTTGTTTTCTAGGTGAAACGTGAGAGGAGAGTGGGCGGTCGGCACTCAGGAGACAGCAGAGCTCCAGACCACGCACTGCTGACACAGTCACTGCTACTCGTTTCCCCTCTAATTCACTGAATTTCAGTAGGAAAAGCTGCAGCAGAAAACTAACTCGCTCCCAGCTCCCTCATGCACTAACGCGCTGAAACACCCGAGCGATATTCTGTATAAATAAACCCCTTGGTTTATCTTCTGTCTTTTTTTTTTTAATCAGATGCTACAGTTTGTTCACCTTTTTAGATGTGCTGCTGGTTCCTCTGATGTAGGGAAATGGATACTGCCTCATTATTGGGTAGACACGGCAGTGCTTCATCTCCATCACCTGCAGCTGGAAACACCCTCAGGAGAGTGTGCAAGTCCTCCCTGCTCACCCCACTCTTTATGGAAGCGTGAAAGTAGAGCCTGCTTCAGTTCAGGCAGGAAATGAATCACAACTCGGCTTTGGTCGAAAGCACCTTTAGTCAGGGCAAAATCACCTGCTGCAGAAAGGAAACCAGGAACTGGTGTCCAGCTGGAAAGAACAGTGCTGCCTTGGACCTTCCTCCAGCACCGGCAGGGAGAGAGAGCTCTGGGGCTCTGCCCCACCTTGAGAACTCCTCACAACAGCAGTAAGCAGAGAGCCCCAGACTCATCCTACAGAGCATCAACACAGAATCACAGAATCATAGAACTCCCTTGGCTGGCAGGGACCTTCCAGGTCATGGAGTCCCACTGTCAACCCAGCACTGCCCAAACCCCACTGACCCGAGTCCCTCAGCACCACGTCTGCCCGGCTTTGAAACCCCTCCAGGGATGGGGACTCCACCACCGCCCTGGGCAGCCTCTGCCAAGGCTGCACAACCCTTTCTGGGAAGAATTTTTTCCTAATCTCCATCCTAAATGTCCCTGGTGCAACTTAAATCCATTTTTTCTTGCCTCTTCTTGGCCATTTTCCTCTTAAAGAGACTCAAAATCCCAAGCTGAGTGGCGACTGTCTATGAGGGGAAGTGCAAGGACATTTGGAGACCCGAGAGGAATTTTGGGGAAGTGGCTGAACACAGAATGACATAAGAGAAAATAAGACATTTAAACAAGGATAGTCTCTCTATGGAAGACAAACGGGAACACAAATTTCCTGACAAGAATCACGGAATGGGAAGGGCTGGAAGGGACCTTTGGAGATCATCTGGTCCTGGCCCATTTTGACATCATACCTTCTATATTTGTTGGTGTCACACAAAAAAACAATGCAAATATATCATGTGCTCAGCCTCTCCAAACTCCAACCATGATTAGCAGCCGGAGGAGCCTGGCATTGCCTGCCTGGTTTGGGTGATGACAAAACAGGTCAGGATGGTGTTTGTTCCTCAGCTGTGACAGCCTGGGACAGGCCATGGCACAGGCGTGTTCAGGGACAAGCTGCCACCAGACCCAGCCAGAAGCCCTCCAGAAACCAAGACAGCACTGAATCACAGAGGGGTTTATTTTTTAATGCATATGCTCTATGTGTAGTTACAGGGGGGGTTGTGTTCCTCCTCCACACCCCCATGCAGACCCCTGGCTATCTCATTCCTGCTTAGACAGGGTGAAACACAAGACCCGTCTGTGCCGTGACTCGGCCGGGCAGCAGGGACAACACCCATGAGCTCTTCTGTCCTCCTCAACAGAACATTCATTTGGAAATCTCTAAATTTCGCACTGTAGAAGAAACAACAGCAAATACCATTCTCTGGTATCCAAAACTACCTACAGTTTCCTTCCATAATTCCCTATTTAGTTCCACCCGGTGACAGCACGTGTACGGCTCAGCACCGGGCTCACCAGCTTTTGGGGAGCAGGCACAGGTCATATTTTATCCATATCCACAAATGTGTCTCATAAAATCGAGGTAGATTAATTGTTGGGTTTGTTTGTTTGTTTTTTTAAAAAAGCAACATGTGACATATTTGATACTTTTTCATCTCAATACATTGAATGATCCCTGAGGCCCCTTCTCCACCCGCTGGTCCCTGCTCCTGGGGAAACCTGCTCCCCTGGCTCAGCCTCACATCCACACGCACAGGCATTTCTAATTACTTGTTATAACAAGTGTAGATCCTTCAGCATTTCCTTACCCTCGTGTGAAAACCAACAATAAAACTTTGTGTGCTCAAAAGTACCTCTGTATTGTTCCAGGACTTGTCTAGCATCTCGTTAGTAGCTTGCCTTCATCTCGCAACTTTAATTAGCAGCTCCAGTCTGGGGTTTACCTATGACTGTCACGGGTGAGGAGCGCTGGCTAATGAATTATTCAAAGTAAATTAAGAGACTAAGGGAATTCTCTACCTGTCTAAGACTAATACACACTTCATTAGCAAATATTTTCACCTGTGACAGTCACAGGTACCTCACAGGCTGAGGTTTTACGCTCACCTGAAATGGATTCTGTCTGTGTCTGCGTTAATGTCAAAGCCGGAGTTTTACTTCTCCGGAGATTACATTAACAGTGACAGTTAGTAAATTGGATCCTCAAGATTATAGGATATCTTCATTAAACCTGGGTGACGCCGGGAACGGTGAAGCAGCCAGATCTGCAGGGCCCTCCCATGCCCCAGTGCTGCTTGTCAGGATCCCACAACCTGATTTATCCCTGCCTCCGTGGACAGCTCGGTGTGTGAGCTGAAACTTCCCCAAAACTTTCAGCAACAGTTCTAATTCCGAAAATAGGCAGAAAGCTTCAATCCTGCTTGACCCTGTGCCCGCCTCGGTGGGGCTCTGCCCCCCATCAGCCCCCAGTTTATCTGCACAGCACCAATTCGCTTGGCCCTGAAAAGAAGTTCTCGACCAACATTTTAATGAGACCAGATCAGTAAAAGCAGAACTTCATCTCTGACAGCCCCGAGACAGTGACTCCATCAGAGGGGAGCTGGCAAAGGCCGCGGATTCCTGCAGCCTCCACTGATCAGACTGCGTGAGGGCTTCTGGGCTAATGGGTTTTACAGCCTGGACACCGTAAGGGAGAGCTGCAGAGACCTCCTGCGGGATGGTGACACCAGGCACATGGGCACTGAGCAAGCCAGCTCCGTGTGTTGGGGAGAAGATGCAGGTACATCTGCAGGAACCAAAGGGCTCCCTGGCTGGAAGATGAAGAGCTGGAGAGGGATCTGGTGTGGAGCTGCCACACAGAGCCACCGCGATCCCTCTGGGACTGAGACCAAGGGCAGGGACCTAGACCAGGTCACCAACCAGGGGCAGAGACATGGACCAAGGGCAGGGACCCACATGCTCCACCTGCAGAGGGGCCACCGAACCACACCAACGTCACTCCACACCAGTGTCACACCTCTCCAACCTCACACCACACCATCACTCCACACCAATATCACTTCACACCATCACTCCACACCAGCGTCACACCACTCCGATGTCATATCACAGCAGCCTCACACCACACCATCCCTCCACCCCAGCTTCACACCCCACCAGCATCTCACTAGCACCACATCTCACCAGCATCACACCCCACCACATCAGTCCTGCCAGGAGTCAGCTGTCTGCTCGGAGGGAGCCCAGGGGTGCTGGAGATGGGAGCTGAGGGCGAATGGAAGACCTCACCCCTCGTGCCTGGGTAACAGGGGTGTCTCCCACAACCACAGCCAAGGCAAGAACCACCTTCCTGACGTTATTCGGCTCAACAAAGGGCCTACATGTGTCTTCTGGAGAGGCAAGCAGGCTTACTAGGTGAGAAGACCTCTGTCTCTTTGATGGCTGGGCCCAGTATCGACTCCAGTTGCCTATCAAACACTTGCTTTGCATTTGTTGAAACTGTTCAGTTTCAGCTTTTAGTCATTAGTTTCCACTACAGAGGGTTTTTTGCCGAGATTGAATTTTCTCAGGTTCTTTGGCGTAAAACCATTCTTCAACACAATGAGCTCGCCTATTTCTATTCTCCTAAGCTAATTAGACCAAGTTCTTTAAGCTTCTCCCTGAACAAACATTTCTTATTTCCCATATAATACTTTTCTCTCTCTTCTGCCATCTTTTTGTTATTTCAGCATCTTTGAGGAAACAGGCACCACAGCTATAGATCCTCTTTTACTGCCTGTCTCAGCGAGGCATTTGTGTTCCTGCTCATTACCCCACACCTCTGGATGCGTGTCTCTGGATCCTGCTACTGGGGGTTTGCCATGGTCTTACACCAGGACCCAACGTAAACTCTATTTTTAGGACAGATCCAGCTTATGAAGATGTTGCTTTGAGTAAATTTCCCCCTTGTTCTATCTTATTCCACTTGTCACCCTGTCATTTTCAAATTTTATCAACAGTTTTATCTCCAATTTCAACACATTCATGCAAACACCAGAGTTGCCCCCGTTGCTCACGGCTGAAGGACTCTGCCAGAAGAACCCTTCCCACCCCCACTCGGGGCTGACTCCACATTAATGGTGTTTCTCAGGTCTGTTAATTATCCAGGGTCTTAATCCACTTAGCACAGCCGTACCAAGCTTGCAGCCTGCCTCTTGGCATTTTCTGTTTAAGAAACAAGAGTTTTTATAGTACTAAATCAAACATGGAGCCTTTCAGACACATCTCAAAAGATCGTGAGAGATTGCAAATTGTTCCTTCCTCACAAAACTAACAAGTAAATAAATAATTGTATTGCACTGGTTTTGAACTACTTGAACCTGCTGTTTTTTTCACAGAAGTATTTGAGATTGTGTATTGCTGTGGAATAACACCAGGACTGGTGACCTTCTCCACCGAGCCCTGTAGCACGCCAAGGTTCAGAGCACCCAGACGCACGGGCTCACTGAGATGCTCACCCTTCACCGGGACGTGCACATCATCTGCCTCAGAGAGAGTTTAGGGATTCCCAGGTGACACCAGCCTCCCTCTTTCCAGAAGCAGAGAAGTTATTGAAAAATGTTAACGAAGGAGCAAAGACGGGCAATGCACTGCTTCTCCCCCAGCACGAGCCTGTCCCGTTGTGACCGGCTCATAGACAGGAGCGTCCCTGGGACCAGCTACAGCTTCTGCTCCCAGACACAGAACAGAAACAGAAACAGCACTGGCTTCATCAAGTGTGAGAAAAAAATATTTACATACTTACCTTTATTTACACCATAATAGAATGTTAAACTGCTCCAGCAATCATTACATAAAGATCAAATGTGCAACCTTATTATATACACCAGGAAAATTAGCTTTCCAGTGAAATATGGCATGACCTTCAGCTACTGGCGTTCGCAGCAGAGTTCTGTATCCAGCCCTTCATACATATATTCATAAATTTGGAAATTGTAAATTACATCACGAGATGGATTCAGCCCCAGCGAATGCTGGATCCTACCCTTTGTTTATCACAAATAAATATTTACCAGCACGCCCAGAGTATTTTCTTCAGCGCTCACTCAGTCCCTGATTAAATGCAGGTCGTTCTCACCCGTAACTACTATTCAAATTCAGAAGTGAAAGCCATTTGGGAAATAAATTCTCTTTTAGAGGTATATTTAGTGTCACCTGTCTTGGTCCTCTCATTCAAATGTAAAATGTTCTCCTCTCTGTCTTCATTGTTTTCCGTCCGGTAACTGCGCGCTGCGCAGCCGGGGCCGGGAATGAAGAGCGATGGAGTGCTCTGCTCCCCAGCCCAGGCAACGGGCTGCCTTTGGCACTGTCACATCCAGGGCAGCGCCTAAATTAAAGACATTCATTTTCATGGCTGGTTATTGCCACCCAATAACCTGAATTTTAAGACAAATACATAATCCCTGAGGAGATGGAGAAGCTGGAACCAGAGGAAGGTGAAAGGAGGGTAACCGAGAAGAAGGGCTGAGAAAATATTAGTCAGGAAGGTCTGAAGAAATATCAAAATGCAAGACGGTGTTGCTTAAGATCAGAAGGAAAAAATAATTCATTAATCTAGATGAAAAAGCTCAAGGAGTTCTCATTTCAGAGAACTGAGCACGGAAAGGACCAGCAAGGTTTAGTGGGAGGGCAGAGAGGAGATCCCAGAGAGGGGCACCAGCAGGAGGGTCAGCTGAAAAGGCACCTCGTGGTGACAGCAGAAATGAAAGATATGTGATCTTTTGTAAAAAATGTAAAGCTTGAGCCTCCTGGGTAGGTATCTCCAAGAGGATGGCAGAAGATAAAACAGAGACCTCGGATGTTAACCTGAACTGAAACTGCACCCGTGGGTCACCTTCCTGGGGATGGGAAGTGAGAAGAGCAGAGAGGTAAGAAATGAGGGAATAACCGAGGGGACCCCAAGCCTGCCAGCACAGCAAAGTGTGGAATAGGACCCTTTAAAAGCAAAAACAAAAACAAAACCAACTAATAATTTAAAATAACTAAAAGAGGACAGGGAGTCAGGAAGACCCCAAGCATGAGGCAGCTCCTGGTGCTGAAGCTGGGTGACAGATGACAACAGCAAAAAAAGAAATCTATGTTTTGGCAAAACTCCCGTCTCTCCTCTACATCCTCAGGTTTAACGTTGCCATGAAATACGTTGAGCTACTTGCCCATAGAATCATAGAATCATATAGGTTGGAAGAGNGGCCTCTCACCAGCTCCGTGTCCCTCCTCTGCACTCGCTCCAGCACCTCCAGATCTCTCTTGTGCTGAGGTGCCCAGAACTGGACACCAGACTCAAGGGGTGGCCTCAGATGACATTCAGTGGATCTGAGCTCCTCATGCCTGCCAGACACCACCCCGAGGGGACAGGTCTGCCTCCAAAGCGGTTTCATGGGTTTAGGATTGGTTCATTTTGCTCCCACCATCAGTCCCAGAGGCCATAAACTAAAAAAGACCTCGCTGGGTTATAAATTATTTGAGTTTAATGGTACAGACCACCCCACCCATTGCAAGACGTTGGCAGTCAGGGCTGAGGTGCCCAAATGAGCCTCTGGGAGCATTCCCAGCTCTTCTGGTTCTTTTAGAGTAGCAAAAGCAGTAGATTGGGGTCCTGCTTAGGAAATGTAATTAATCTCCAGCAGCGAAGCAAGGTGAACCCGCGCTCATCAAACGTCTCCTGTAACACAGTACCATGAATATCAATCGCGTTTCACAGCACATCTGGTCTTTACTTTTTGTTGTTGCTTTTACTGTTTCTGACAGAAAAACGCTGTGCACAGAGGAGAGCCCCAAGGCCAGTAATCAGCCCTTGACGTGTCGAGTTTACTTCACCCAAACTAAAATCCACTGCGGCCTTGAAGAACTGCAGAAGTCCTGTAGGTGTTTTGCATAAATAGGAGTCCCAAGGGTCAGTTTGGAAGGTGAATGAATACCTGTGGATCAGTTTGGAAAGTGAATATGAGTACGTGTATGTTCACAAATTCTGATGGGAAAAAATATTAAATAATTAAGTAAATAACATGAAAAACATGTAGGCTCCCAATGGCTCATATCCCTTTGGAAAACAAGCTGCAGGCTCCTGTGGCACTCAGAGTAGCGTTTAGGGCTGTCCATGAACCCTTAACCCAAAGTTCTCCATTCTTCCCAATACTCTGAAAGAATAATTCACAACAAATACTTATTTGTTCTTGTGCTGAGACACTAATGACCATAACATTTTAACTGGTGATCGGAAAACATTTTATCTTGCCTGTCTAGGAAAAGTTCTCACGGCAGTCCTCGTGAAAACACCCTTTTGGGACAGAGGGAAGATAACTTAAACTGTTGGGTCCATTTTCCTAAGAAACCTGAAACACTCTGTTAGCTGCTCTTCAGGCAGAACAGGCCCAGACAAACCAGTCTGCTGCCATAAAACTGGGTATGAAGACTACAGCAGGGTAACACAGACTAAAACCAGCCTTTGTTTCTCACTGGGAACGTTCCATTTTGGCTCTTCATATAGAGTCGTAAAGACACCAACTTGTATCTATAGCATTAGTTGCTGAAAACAATTAAAAAACAGCCCCAAAAGCACTTCTAGAGGCTGAAACATCACTTTCTGGTGCAAGTCGAGTCCCCTTGAAGAGCTGTGTAAAACGCACTCTTAACTATCATCTTTTCAGGTTCATTTCTCCCCAAACCGGCATCCTCAGGAATGCATATTGTACTATGGAGCCCAAATGGCAGCCCCACTGCTGCTCCAGTTTAGAGATGATCAGTAAAGACCTAATTCTTCACTTCATTATGCGTCACACTAACAGGTTCAATAGATCTTCATGCTGGCGCAAACACTTTTGTTATTTATAACCACTTTCAGACAACTTTACAGTATGGATTTGAACTTACACAAATTAGGATAATAAAATCACTTTTTTGTCTTAAATAATCTAATCAAGCTAGTCCACTAATTTCAAATTAATGGGATGGAAGGGAAACGTTGGACACTTTCAAAATAAATTAGGAGTGGAACCAGGTTACATTTAATCAAGCTGTCATGCAAATCAGCAGCTCCACTCAGTGAGCACTATTTAAAGAACTTCTTTGCTGTGAAAATGTTTTGGGAACCATTACAGGAACCGTCCACTTTCAAAGATGGATGAACAGTAAAAAGTCCAGCTCCCCCCAGCACCAGGTTCATGAGGACAATATTGTAAACTTTGCTCCACCCTCACCTGCTGGGGGCAGGGGGGCAGGGGGGCAGCTGGAGTAAGTGTTTTCAGGAAATAGATCTTAATGCAAAATATCATACACTGCTGCCAGAACAAACAAACAAACCAACCAACCAAACAAAAACAAACTAAAAAACCCAACCCAACAAAACTCCAAAAAAACCCCAAAACAGTGCAAAAGAAAAGGCAATCCAACAAAAAACCCAAACCAACCATAAAAACAAGAATTCTATGAACACGTGATTCTTAAGGGAAGAGAAAGTCAGGCAGTGTCAGCGGGAAAATCCCCCCCAGACACGGCACCCCATCACCCCCCGGGGCTCGGCTCCATCCCCCCCCCGGCACTTGCTCCCCCTCAGCCCTGGGAATAATCAGCAGCACGTTCCTGATACCACCCCTTCCTTCCCAAGACTTATTCTCCCCTAATAACTCCAGCCCACCCTACAAGGGCATCCCCCGCTAAAAATGGCCAGAATTCTACCTCAGCACTGCCAACGGCACTTATTCTGCTAACTGAGTGGAGCTCTTTATTATCAACTGATTGCCCCGACCGATGTACAAGATGCCGTAACTTGGGAAGAGCGTTGCCAACCCCAATAGTCAGCATGCTGGATTCCTGCTGCGATTTCAGATGAGGACCACTGAGTCTCCTCCAGAGGAAGGAAAAGAAAGGACATTCTTGCTTCTCCCATTGCAGAGATACAGAGGTATACTGTTAAATACCATACGTGTCGCAGAATCACAGAACGGTTGGAGGTGGAAGGGACCTTAATGATCATTGTGCAGACCAGACCTCCCACCAGATCAGGCTGCTCCAAGCCCCATCCAGCCTGGCCTTGAACCCCTCCAGGGACGGGGCAGCCACAGCTTCTCTGGGCAACCTGGGCCAGGCTCTCACCACCCTCACACCAAAGAATTTCTTTCTGGTATCTCATCTCAGTCTCCCCTCTTCCAATGTAAAGCCGTTACCCCNCTCTTCAGCCCTGAGGTTGCAGTAAGTTGTCAAATTTATATTCTAAACAAGAAAAAAGAATCCTTTATTATCTTATGAATGTGTTTGTATTGCTCTTCTGCACCCAGTCAGATTTTTCACCAGCAGATGTGCTCTGGATATTGTAATTTACCTCCTTCTAACTCATGAATAATGTGCCAGGTCCTCTCCAAAGACAGCGAATGTTTCTGCAGAAACTGTATTCCAGGTAACATCAACTTTGATCAACAGTAAATACTACACAGCACTTGCTACTACAAAAAAAACAGTATTACTTTGTACTATTTACCACATATTATCTTCCATCTAAGAATTCAAACGGTTTGCAATGCAGTTCTTAGATGGAAGATCACACGTGGTGAATCGTACAAAGTTCTTCTCCCCCGTCTCCCCAGAAAGAATCACAGGAATTTTGGACACGCTCACATGGAGTGAACGTCTGAAGCTTTGCGCTGGGGTTGGGTTTGGTGGTTGGGTTGGGTTGATGCACTTACAACTCGAAGACCAGTGTCCCAAAAACACTTAATCAGGAGCCGTGATCTCACCGGGAGAGTGGGTTCTCCTCCTGATTCGCTGTAGCTGTCAAGAGCAGATCAATTATCCATATGTCTGACATCAAAACCCCATCGGGTCTCCATGGATGTGGAGTGTCTCTGAGTGTCTCCTCCAACTGACCTGGCTCTTCCATGAGCTCCAGCCTCCTCAAGCCACAGAGGAGGACACACTGAACCACCCTGGACGTTACAGCCCACTTCCCCACACCAGCATTATGTTCACTTCAAAACAATATTCATAGAATCATAGAATTATTTAAGTTGGAAGAGACCCTTGGGATCATGGAGTCCAACCATCAGCCCCACTCTACAAGTTCTCCCCTACACCAGATCCCTCAACACCACATCCAATCTACTCTGAAACACAGTCAGGGATGGGGACTCCACCCCCTCCCTGGGCAGCTGATTCCTCTGACTGACCACTCTCTCTGGGAAAAACTTTTTCCTCATGGCCAGCCTAACCCTCCCCTGCTGCAGCTTGCAGCCATTCCCTCTCCTTCTATTCCTTTCTCATCACTCACTCACTTACTCTTATAAAAGAAAAATGTATTTGGATGTGTCCAAACTATTAAGAAGCGTGCTATTGCAGTCAGTCATTCCACAAGTATATTTGAATTAAAAATAAATTGTGTTTATTTCTCCTTCACTGTTCACTTTCTCTAGCTAATATATATACATTAACGAGTAGATATGTATATATATAAAAATAAAAGCAGGAATTAGCACAGTCTGTTGGAGATGTGATGTTTCAAGAGTTATTTGAATTAGGTCCCTCATACACAGGCAGTGTTCAGGGTTATTGCTGTTTTCATAAACAGAGTAATGCGTTCCTCAGGCACAAACAGCTTCACTGCAGCAACTCTTAATTCTGGCATAGGTGGGAGGGAGGGGAAGCTGAGCCACTGCTGGGGAGGGGGGGCCAAGGCACGGGAGGAAACAACGTGAAGGTGCTCTGGCATACTGGTTATCCACGGAGAGAAAGGCCAGGAGTCCTAAGGTATCGATTATTCACATTGCCACTTACACCCTACAGTTATTTACCAAAACCCATGCTCATCCGGAACATTCCCCCCGAACTGCTGCACTCAATGAGAGGGGTGTCACCGAGAGCGCTCCCTGCTCCCCCCAAACCAAGATCTATTTTAAATCCATTACTCATCGATACAATCAGTGTCAATTAATCGCAAGTGTGTTAGAGACAAAAAACACCCAAAACATGATCAGATATTTGGACCTAACACGTGGAAGAGGAAGAGGAGAACCAGTGCAGACCCATGTCAGCTGCCATATCTACGCCACAGACTCTCGGCTCTTCTCCCCTCCCCACCTGCGCCCCCAGTTTAATTTTAGAGTTTGAACAGTCATTGGCCTTTCATAGATCTGCATTTTGCAGGCTTTGGGGGGCGTACAATGCCTCCCCTCCTCTTCCTCAGCCCTCACCCCTTCGGATCTTTGCTCCCCGGGGTGGTCTGGCTGAGCCCAACGCATCGCCCCAGCCCAGGGCACCGCGAGCCACCACCTTCACCCAAACTGAATTTGCAGGCGGTGCTTCACCTTTACCACATGCACCTCCCTACTAACAGAAATGTAACAGAAAGAAAGCTTAGGCCGGTAAAAAAAGAGTCACAAATGAAATACAATTACTTAAATTAATTTTAAATTGATTTCCAGCCACGTGCAGAGGAAAAAAAAAAAAAAGGCAAAAAAAAAAAAGGCAGCTGTGACAAAAGATATATTTTGTTCTCTCTTCCTCTGCTCTTTAATCATCTCAGAATGAAAAGTCTAGTACAATTTTCTAGTCCAATTGTTCCAGCCAGGGGGGGAAATTGCTCACCATAATTAGGCCACTTTCATAACATATTTACTCCCCCCCCGGCCTCCCGGGGATGCGGCCAAAGCTCCGCACCTGGGAAGCGCTGACCTGTGCCTCCACCGCAGGACCTCTCCCCACCACCGTCTCCCCTCTCGAGGGATTTTGATCCCCCTGCCCACTTGTTCACAGCCCGTGAGCAGAAGAGCAAAGTTCACCAACTACAGAGAAAAATACGCAAAAGTTTGTTTTTCGTGCCCATGGAGCCTGCACCAGTGGCTTTCCCGATGGGGCTGTGCTGGTGCCTGGGGTGATGGCCCCAGGCTCCTTAGAGCAAGGACACTGGACAACCAGGGAAGTGGAGTACCACAGATTTCATACGTTTTAAAAATATATACATATATGGTGGGAGGTTTAGGATGGATATTGGGAAACATTTCTTGCCCAAAGGGCTGCCAAGCCTTGGCAGAGGCTGCCCAGGGCAGTGGTGGATTCCCCATCCCTGGAGGGGTTTCAAAGCCGGGCAGACGTGGTGCTGAGGGACATGGGTCAGTGGGGTTTGGGCAGTGCTGGGCTGATGGTTGGGCTCCAGGATCTGGAAGGTCCCTTCCAACCTGGACCATTCCGTGACTCTATACATTTTCAGAGCTCACCAATAGCAGAAGGTCTTTCAGATAAGAACTGGAGGCATCGCTTGATACAGGGGACTGGAAATACTTTGAGTATGTTCCTGCTCCGGCAGGGGGATTGGACTGGATAATCTTTCCAGGTCCCTTCCAATCCCTGAGATTCTGTGATTCTGTGTGACTACTTATCCAGAAACAACTACAACATCTGACCGGCTCCCCCTCACACGCTGCCACGCCGGCAGCAGGTCCCTGCAGCAGCAGGACATGGGGCTGCCCAGTGAGAAGTTGGGAAGGTCTCATTTTTTTCTAAATAAGCAATGCAGTTTCCAAAGTTTCCGAAATGCTGAAGGGTGCTGGTCACGTACAGGTTGGGACAGGGTGCTAATCCTCTGATCCTCTGAGTTCTAGAGCCAAACTGTCAACCCCACAGTTTACTTCGTGCCCCTCCTGCAGAAACAGCCCTAAAGGGTTTCCAGAGCTAATGGGGCATGGCATAACTCAACTCACCACCACTTTCTGAAGAATTTTTCAGGATTATTTGGACAGTGTACACTGTGCTTCTCAAGCCATTATGTCAATTTTGACCCCAAAATGCCCTTACCCAAAAAAAAAAGAAAAAAAATCTTGAAGCATTAAAGTAACCGGAACAGTAACGTTTGGGCTGTTCTTTGTGGAGAGGAGGAATATAATGGCAATTTCCACAGCAGAGGTGCACAACTCGGCTTGCACACGCAGCTCTACCACACTCACAAGGGTCTGAAGGTCACAGCAGTTGCCTACAGGCACTGCCCAGAGCACACAGAAATGCAGCCACACACAGAACCGCGGCACCAGAGACCCCTGGTACCTGAAAGAACAATTCAGACTAACCAGTCTGTCTCTTCTCTCGCTGTTTATATTAGCATCTCAATGACATTTTTAATATTTAACTTTAGATTTACCTAATAACTGCCTTGAACAAGAATGAATTAGAAGAGAATTGCAGTGCTGGAGTGGGATTAGAAGCAGCTTGGGGAGTCCAATCACAAAAGGTACCTCAAGTGCTGCAACACAATGGAACGTACAGCGAGGGGACCTGACGGGGTAGGCAGGCAGCAGAACACTTTAACTGCTCTGGGTATACAGCACATTTCAAAGTATGTCATTTTGCCAGTTTACTGATTTAATTCCTATGATAAATTCAAGATAATTATGACATAACACATCAAAATAAATGCATACATACTTTAACTGTATCAGCCCATCAGTTTGTACCTACTGTATTATACCACTATACTAAACATATACAAAAATATTTAGCAAAGAAACAAAGAAATGTTTTCATTATTGCACTGTTATCTATTATTTCATTCTGTGAGCGACACAATAGCTGCAAAACCTCTGCATTTTTAACTCCTACTGCTATGAGGGTTTTCATCACAACTATTACAGCATGTAGCTAAGCTGACTCAACACTTCATAAGCACAGACCCCAAAACAAGTCCATTTAGTAACCTAAGTCCTTTCCGAGACCTTCATACAGAGTTGGGCTCATTTTTTAACTAATTTAGTCCAGCTGATCCAAATCCCTCATTAAAACCTGCTCTGTTGGGATGGTTAGCAGCTGAATACCTGAAATAATTGCTTTTAGAGCTGAGAGCTACCCATTTGACATCACGCTTTCAACAGAGCTGGATTCGTTTATGCTGCAGGAACAACCTCAGCCCTTCAGATTTTGTGACACAGTGGACAAACACAGAAGACAGAGCTTTTATTTACCTGTTTATTTTTGCCAAGACATCCATCCCTCCCGCTGCCTTTGGAAACGTTATTGCCTCAGCTCAGGGTATCGAGTTATTCGGGGATTTCACCGAGAGCTGCATTCAGTCCCCCAAAGACTTTAAGTATTCAAAGTCTGGGACAACCTCATCTGTAATTTACTTCAAAGTGCATTGACACTGCTCAGCTTCTTCTAGGACCACTTCCCAATTTCTTGACAATTAAGCTGAAAGCATCAATCTAAAAATCTGGTAGAGCAAGTATTGTAACTTCTGGTCCTTGTTAACCTTCACCCATATGCAAGAAACCAAGAAAATCAGCAGGAAATGCTGACAAAACTGGTATTTAAGGGACTGGCACAAAGAGTCAACACAACTTCTAGGATTAAAAACCACAACAACGAACTCTTAGAAAGCTGTTACTTAGGTCTTTATCTTTGATTAAACTCCATGTTTTTCTCTCAGCATCAAAGCGCCAGTCCCACCACACAGCAGGGGGTACCAAAGGTTGTTCCAGCTCTTGTGATGGTCATTGGGTGAACATCACATTGGCAGAAGCCAGGGTTTCCATGGACACACTCTAGTCCAAACGGGTCAGAGTCCTGCAGGCTGCTGTCCCCTCCCAGGGGACAACCCAAGAGCTCAGTGTGATCACTGACTTCTGCAGTCTTCACTTCAGCTCTGGGCTTCCTGGAACCGGCAGAAAAGGCTATGTGGAAAATTATCCATCCTTTCATTCTTCCTCTGAGGTACCCAAACCTTGGCTCTTCTCCTTCATGCTCCCACAGGTCACAGCAAGGGAGTTACTCTCCTCCTCTCCCCTGATAGCAGGAAGAAGCTCTTGACCTTTATTCAGCCTATTTGAAGAAAATGAGTGGTTTCACATCTTGCTGAGTGTTCAGTACAGTGTAGCCCATTAATTTGGGCTTCACAGTCTGTTTCCCCTGTACCTGTATTTTCTAATACAAGCCAAGAAGACCAGTGGCATCCTGGCTTGTATTAGAAATAGTGTGATCAGCAGCAGTAGGGAAGTGATTGTCCCCCTGTGCTCAGCACTGGTGAGGCCATACCTTGTGTACTGGGTCCAGTTCTGTGCACCTCAGCACAA
>VZTM01037583.1:84270-97006 GCA_013400555.1 Jacana jacana
GTTGGGGGATCTGGTGTAGGGGAGAACTTGTAGAGTGGGGCTGACGGTTGGACCCGATGATCCTAAGGGTCTCTTCCAACCTGAATGATTCTACCTTCTGCAGCCTCCCCAGAGAAGCAGTGAGCCCGTTTCCCAAGCCAGGTATCACTGATGTAAGGGACACTGAGCCGGGATATTGGCTGTGGGATGCGTCGAACCCAGGAGATGGATCACAGACACACAAGGGGCCTCTGTGTTGGCAGGTCTAGAGCTAGAAAAGCAGAAGCAGCAGCTACAGAGGCATTGACCATCCCTGTCCTCCACCGGGAAGGGACTGAGGCAAGTTCCCTGGTTCCAAAAGGCTGTGACGATGATTTCCAGGACAGGGCTGCTCTTGGCACTGACCCTGCTCCCTCCTCGCACACAGATCCTCTTCTCCAGCTCTCACACCCACCACCCATCACAGGAGCTTCCAACTATCGTGCACTTCTACAGCACATGATACAGAGAATCTGGTCTGATATTAAATGACATTGGTAATAATATACACTTTATTCTGAACTGTGTCACGAACATAAAATGTGTTTATTTGAGGACTGCCATGTACCACTTACCAAAAGCACTGGCTGCAGTATTCAACATTTTCATTTTTCCATCATGCCTTTACAGCTCTATTTTAAAATTAAGTGACACCACAATTTACTGAAAGCTAAGGTTACGTGGGGAGCTCCTGTGTCAGGCTGAACGTTCCTGGTAGCATCACAGTCAGTTGCAAAGAACGGGCAAACACAACGCGGTCAGTTACACCCTCCCCCATTCAACTCCTTCCTGACCATTATAAATGAGTAAATGGGCGTCTCAGGATGTCACCCATCCCACACCAACCTCCATCCCCTGAGGCTGCATCCTGCTCCTGGTGGCACTGCCCAATGGCTGTCCTCATATCTCCTCATCGCACCCACCACCCATCTCACACAGGGTTTCATCTTCTGGCAGAGGAGCACCCACCAGCTGACCCTTCACAGCTATGGAGAGCTGGCCAGCCTAGCAAGGGACCACAAAGAAACCTTAGGAGACACTCTGAAAACATTGTTGAGGGGCACCCCGCACGGATGTGGGGCCCTGAGGCTGCACAGCCACCCCTGCTCCAACGCTGGTACCCATCTGCCCCACTCCAGATCCACCTGAGAACCAGAAGAGCTTGACAGTGGTTTTGAAGGCCATCGGGCTCCTTCTGGCTCCCTCAAGGAGCTGCCCCAAGTTCAGCTCCCTGAGCTGGGGAGGGACTGGGGCACCCTTCCCATGCTGCGGCTCTCACTTTGAAGGAGAGTAAAAGTTCCTGAACGAAAACAAACCCAAATCACAGAGAGCAAGCACAGACGGCTTGTTCCTGCGCTCCTGATCCCAAGTGGATGAGCTGCTCTAACGTGTTGTCTCTGCAAACTTCCACCAGTGTTATTAAAGCCCAGGTAAAACCTCTTCATAGATATTTCAGCACTTCAGCTGGCAGCTTATTAAAACCTGCTAAAGAAATTATTGGAGTTCTCACAGAAGGGTTGTAGCTGCTCGGGTTTTAAATAGGCTCCACTGGCCCAACGAGCCTTCTTCTCCCACACAAAAAGCCTTCTGGCTCATGGACCCGCTTCTTTACAATGGGATGGAAAGACAAATAGCAGACAAAGTTCTAGGCAACCAGCAGGGCTGAGCAGAAAGAGAAGGTGGGGAAAAGGGGAAAAATGGTTTAGAAAATACTGCTTCATTTGCCACCGCAAATCGTTTTTACTCCACAGCAGCACAGAGCAATCTCTCCTGCAACACTGCCCCCTTCTCACACAGCACCTCCCCTCACCACCTCCCCTCACCACAGCCCCGCTGGACCCACGCTGAGCATCCTCTTCCCCACACACTGTGCTGCCACCGCTGAGCTCGAAGGAAACACCCTTCCAGAGCAGGCACCGAAGGTCCTGCTGAGGAGCCATGCCAGTGTGCTGCAGCGAGGAGTCCGGCCCATTTCACATGCTCTTCTACAACTGCTGCATAAAATTAACAGCTTTAATGTTTATATTTAAAAAAACCACAAACCAGCATTAAATCTATAAAAAGATAGACATATGTGCCTATATATACTATTTTAGTCAGGAATTCAACTTCTGTGCTAAAGAAAAAGTAATGATTTTCCTGTAAGTCAAAAGCTGGTCAGTAGATGGATGGTTAGAAGGATGGATGGAGGGACAGATAGATGATGAAGGGATGGAGAGATAGACAGATGGATAGATGGATGGAGGGATGGAGAGGCAGACAGTCAGACAGAAGGATAGATGGATGGAGAGACAGATGATGGAGGGATGAAGGGATAGACAGATGGAGGGAGGGAAGGATGGAGGAATGAAATAACCTTCTTCACCATGAATCTGAAATGTAGCACAATAAATGTGCTGAATCACCAGCTCCCCAATGCCCTGTGCACAGTCCTGGACACCCAGCCAGGGCCCATCTGTGTGGTGGGTTCAGGCCAGCCCTTGAGCAGGCGCCCACCTCCCCAGGGGGCTGGGACTTGGCTGCTGCTGGGGTGAGGCGGGATGTCAGCGCTATCTACTTTTGCATAACCCCATACAGTTTAACCCCACCAAAGCAACCAGAACCGGGTTTGAGACTGCCCCTTCCCTTCCTCAGTCAGGTTTCCTTGGAGAGAACTGTCCTCCATGTCATTCTTGCTCAGCTCAGTGCTCAANCACCGCTGAGCTCGAAGGAAACACCCTTCCAGAGCAGGCACCGAAGGTCCTGCTGAGGAGCCATGCCAGTGTGCTGCAGCGAGGAGTCCGGCCCATTTCACATGCTCTTCTACAACTGCTGCATAAAATTAACAGCTTTAATGTTTATATTTAAAAAAACCACAAACCAGCATTAAATCTATAAAAAGATAGACATATGTGCCTATATATACTATTTTAGTCAGGAATTCAACTTCTGTGCTAAAGAAAAAGTAATAATTTTCCCGTAAGTCAAAAGCTGGTCAGTAGATGGATGGTTAGAAGGATGGATGGAGGGACAGATAGATGATGAAGGGATGGAGAGATAGACAGATGGATAGATGGATGGAGGGATGGAGAGGCAGACAGTCAGACAGAAGGATAGATGGATGGAGAGACAGATGATGGAGGGATGAAGGGATAGACAGATGGAGGGAGGGAAGGATGGAGGAATGAAATAACCTTCTTCACCATGAATCTGAAATGTAGCACAATAAATGTGCTGAATCACCAGCTCCCCAATGCCCTGTGCACAGTCCTGGACACCCAGCCAGGGCCCATCTGTGTGGTGGGTTCGGGCCAGCCCTTGAGCAGGCGCCCACCTCCCCAGGGGGCTGGGACTTGGCTGCTGCTGGGGTGAGGCGGGATGTCAGCGCTATCTACTTTTGCATAACCCCATACAGTTTAACCCCACCAAAGCAACCAGAACCGGGTTTGAGACTGCCCCTTCCCTTCCTCAGTCAGGTTTCCTTGGAGAGAACTGTCCTCCATGTCATTCTTGCTCAGCTCAGTGCTCAATGGGTGGCTGGCGGCAAAGCCAGAGTGTGCCTCTGCCTGTGGTTTACAGAGACTCCCCTCTCCAGTCTGTATCAAGTGTGAGTGTGGTTTCAAAGCCTTGTTTTCTTCTTTAACTGGTCATTTACAGCTGTTTGCTGGACCTGCTTCCCACCAGTTCCTATGGCTCACCAGCCTGAGAGCACCTCTCGGCTCGAGGCTGGCGGCAGGACCGTGCCACCAGTGTCGGTAGCTCCGGAGGGAGGACTTCAGTCCCCAGTGCTGTGCGATGCTGGTGAATTAGATCTGGTTTGAAAACACTTTTTAAGATGAAGCCAGTGAAATATCAAAGGCATACAACTGTGCAGTACATCATGAACGCCCGTGCTGTGGAGCGGGAATAAGGCTCCTGCCTACTTCTGGCAGAAGTGAGCTCTGTGAATTCAGCAGCGTGTCACAGGCGCTGCACTAACCCGGACACTCCTCTCTCCTGGGTATTTACATAAGCACGGGGAAAATACAGCATATATGCATAAATATACAGCAGCTCCTTCCTTCACACCGGCATTTGCATGAGAAAAGCGGTTGGAGATTTCTGCAAGAAGCATTGTATGCTAATGAGATCTTTTCCAAGACAAAACTGCTACTGCTAACAGTTGGATACTCTCTTTGTTTTAATTATGCATGACTAATGATAGCTGTTTGGCTGTCTGACCACCAGATTGTCTGCCGTTGCCAAGGGAAAAATCTTTTAAAATAGATTGTTTTTCTGTTATAAAACAGAGCCTGTTCGACTTCATCTTACATTTTTCAAGAGTTTTGCAGGCATAAAAATCAAACCTTGAGCCGAACTCGCCGGTGGGGCACTCTCACCTCTGCGGCACCACCAAATCCCTACCGGCCCCGTAATTAATACCCTGTGCGAAACCACAGCTACGGCCAGAGCTGCTGCAGGCACCCACGGGCTCCTTGTGCTGGTGCCCACAGAAAGTCCTACAGAAGGAGCCCCAAGGAACTCTGCTGCGGTGGCTGAACATCCCATGGGGCCTATTTTGCATATCCACCTACGTGCACAGGCAGGTGCACTAATGATCCAGCCTCCTCTGGGGTCCTGGCAGCTGTAATGCTGGGAGAAGGCTCGTGCACCCGGGCAGAGGAAGAAGCACCTTTTCCATCGAGTTGAAAAATATTTGAAAAAAAAAGTATAAAGATAGAATGATGGTTTCTGGTTTGGAGGATACAGGGGAGTGGGACCCCCCCTCCCAGCCACGCAGCAATGTGGGGTGTGATGGACAAGCCCTGCCAGCCACCCAGCAACATAGGGTGTGATGGGCCACCAGTGACCAACAATTAGGGGAGAACTTGTAGAGTAGGGCTGATGGTTGGACTTGATGATCCCAAGGGTCTCTGCCAACCTGAATGATTCTGTGATTCTATGAATGTGGGGTATGATGGACCACTTACTTGTATGGAGTATCCCAGCAATGCCCGGTGTGATGGACCACCCCTACCAGCCACCCAGCAGTGCAGGGTGTGATGGACCACCCTTACCAGCCACCCAGCAGTGCAGGGTGTGATGGACCACCCCTACCAGCCACCCAGCAGTGCAGGGTGTGATGGAACACCCTTACTGGCCATCCAGCAGTGCAGGGTGTGATGGACTACCAGTAACCAGCATCCAAGCAATGCAGGGTGTGATGGACCACCCCTACCAGCACCCCAGCAGAGCTACTGAGACCCAGTAAAGGATCACCCTGGCCCTACTCCCTTGTCTCTGCTCCAGAGCTGCCTCAGTGGTGGGGGCTTGGGATGGCTGTCCCACACTCACAGCATGGTAGAGACACATCTACCACCGAGAGGCAGAAGAGGGACTGCCCCAGTGATTACAAACTTCACTGAGTTAGCATCAAGCTTGGACCAGCGTCTGGGTTGAGTTGGAGGAAATGGAAGCTTTGCGAGTTTGAGGAGTTCCTTCCTCTGCTTCCAGGTGGGGCCTTTCTTTTCTGGCAAGTTCATGGGTTTCGTACTGGTCCTCTCTGCCCAAAGGCTGAAAGGGAGACAGAGCTGAAGAGGACTCTGAACTCCTCAACTCTGCCAACAGGCAGTGCTCAACCAGAGGGGCATTTAACAAACACTTCTCCCCATGGTGCTCCTGAGGAACAGCATTCTCAAGGGAGACGAGGTTTGTCTTTCAACCTTAGCTTTGTGGATCATTTTAACTTGCAGATGAAGCAAGGTGTAGAGCTGGCAGCTCCGGTACCAGCAGCTTGCAGAAGGGTTCGATCAATTAACCTGATTGATGAGTGCAGCGTTACCTCACCGCAGGCGAGTCCACTGCCACCGCTGTCACCTGCAACACCTCACCAAATTCATCCAGAGCTGTGGCCACCCACGTCAACCTGCCTTCGCCTTCACTCTGCTCTAGTTTGAACCCCTCTGGTTCTGGAAAACATCATTTAATCTCAGGCCCCACAGCCCTGCTCCGGGGGTACCTGCAGGTGGTGAGACCAGCAGGAAGGAGATGCTCTGCATCGCCTGTTCCTTCTCACTCCCTTCCCACGAAGAGTAGGAGCCCCATGGTGGAGGGGGTGAGAGAGAGCATCCTTTGAAAGGGTGCCCCGTGATGCTGAATTGTGCAGGAGGTGGCAGCTGGCATGGGCCAAAGCTGTGCCAGGGAGAAGGAATAGCATGGGAAGCAGCCTTCCAGCGCAAGAGTGGCCCGGGACAAGCCTGGGACAAGCCTGGGACATCGGGGGAGCGGGAACCCCACTGTGCCCATGCACCTCCAGCCTCAAGCGGAGCTGAGATGTCTCCAGACCGAGTCCTGGAGCTGCCACAGCAGGGATTTGAGTTTCCAAGCACAGCGCCGGGCCGGGTCTCTGCCAGGAGAGCGGAGGGTGAGCCAGCGCCGCTCGTCACCAATTGGCCTCCGAAAGGAGTCGGCCCGAGCCCCTGGGCCTTGTTTCCCTGGGACATCAGCTCCGCCAGCTCTTGTGCAAGATGACAAGAGGAAACTAATTTAAGTCCCTGTTTCTTCCTCAGCAGAACAGCCCTTTGGAACAAACCCTCTTTCTCATTCCTTACTGATTCCTCGTTTTGTTCGTTCCCCTGCAATAACATCTGAAACATTCGCAATCGTTTAAAATGATAAATTATTTTAATTTGCTCTGAATGTATTTATTATTACTGCACAGACAAGAGGCAAGCGCCATAATGTGCTTGTTTAATAATTGGCAGGGATTTGGAACGTGAAAGCCTTACCCAAACAACAACTTCATTTTAGGAGGGGGTGTGCCTGCACGTTGCACAGCCACACTGCAGAGGGAGAGGAGAAAGCTCCACGGAGCCAAACGATTCACGAGCCTGAACGGCAGGAGAATACCAAGAGAGTAGGGAAGTCAGGGATTGGACCTTCTGAATTCATAAAGGAAAGAAGAAAATGTTTATACTGATTCCACCCCCTGTTCCTCCACGGACAGACCTGCACTTACCCAGGGGTGCACACAACCCACCCAGCGCTGCCCGCGATGTGCAGCAGAGGGGTGGGAATGGCTCTTTGCTCTGAGGGTGGTGGAGCACTGGGACAGGTTGCCCTGGGAGGTGGTTGAGGTCCTTTCCCTGGAGATCTTCAAAGGGAGGCTGGAGGAGGCCCTGGGCAACCCGGTCTAGTTGGGGGTGTCCCTGCTGAGTGCGGGGAGGTGGGACTAGATGACCCTAGAGGTCCCTTCCAGTCAGGACCATTCTATGAATGCTAGAATATATATAGTATCTTAAAATGTAAATGTGCTACATGTGCTTGATATCCACCTGCTACCAGTGCTGCAAAACTGCCCACCTCTCAGTGCTAGGAATGACAATGGAGAGAGAAGGTGTGGTAGATGTGTCACCTGCTTTCCGTCCCCACTGTTGCTCCTTTGGCAAAGACTGTTTGCAACAAAGGACATCCCCTCTTGGAAGAGAGAGCAAAGCCAGTGAGCCAGTCCCAATCCCCAGAAGTGACTAGGCCCCTTCAGGAATTTAAATATGGATTAGACACCTCCATCCGTCCCCTTGAAGACCTGGACAGCTTTGGAGACAAAGTCTGCTTGACCTAGCTCAAGCCACACAGGCTTCAGCCATTGTGACCAGAAGCGCCCAGTATTCCTCAGGACCATTAAACTGGGAGTTCAGGGATTTCATAGCTCGCCACATGGTGGCAAGGAGCCTGCACAAAATAAAATCCACAATGATGACCATAACGCTGCAGTTTCATTCTCAAGTGCCTGGAGTCAGGGGAAGCAGAAGGAAGATCTGGAAAAGGTCCCAGCAAGGTTTCGTTTGGGCACGATGTCCCTTCACCCATGGCAAGGAACTGATGGGCTTCACTGGGAAAGGGGAGGTTCTTTGACCTTTTGGTCAGCATGTTTCAAAGCCAGAGAAGCAGGAGACAAGGGTTTGGCTTCTGCTGTCAAACCTCTCCAGCCAAAATGGACAGCATCCCCATACCAGACTCAGATTTCAGAGATCCTGCATTTGGTAACCCTGAAGCAACCTAGATTAGAAAGAGTGTTAGGTGGACACTGTCAGAGGAGAGCCATGGTGGAGGACAGGGAGCATCCCATTTTCCAATGAGTGAAGAAGATGATGTGCAGCTGGGAAAGGGTTAAAATTGCTATCTCTGCAAAGCTCCAGGGAGCCATGGGGGAGCACCAAGTAGTCAGTACCAGGAAAGGAGCAGCATCTCTCCAACACAATGCCTCACCTGCCTCCTGTGCCACCCCAGGGTGTCACAGTCCAACCGCTCAGTACCTCTCGGGGGAGGCAGAAGTCACGCTGAAGCAGCAGCTCACCCAGACAAGGACACCCAGGGACACTGGAGGATGCCTGGAGCTGCTCATCCCATTCCCTATGGCAGAGGGAGAAGATGGCAACTTCTTCCACCACTGGGAAAACTTATGGAAAATAAGTTGAGTAACTCTCAAAGCAACCACTGGAAGAGACGGATGGTGTTTCAGATCAGCTCACGACCATGTGCCCAAAACTTTTAATATTGGTAAAAACATAGCAGTAAAGCATACTCCTCTGCAGCTGCCTCTCCTGCACTGCTGCTGCATCACACAAGGAGTTTGATGGCCACCTCAGCTCTCAAGGCAGGGGAGAGCGTGACCATGCATGACACGGAACTGAAACTCTCTGAGATGGAAAGAGAAGCAGCCAGGCCACATGCAAAGAATTTCACATTTAGAAAACAAACCCCAAAACTCCAAACCTCCTGACCCGGGACCAAAACTAATAAATCTTCTAGCATCACCCTTCTCAGACGTTGGCTGCCCTGAACCACAGACAAAATTCTCATGAAATGGCCAAAAGAGACTGTTGTGGCCAAAAATACGTGGATGAAGCTCCATCTCCCTGTTAACAGGGCTGGCCTGGAAGTGCCCCCCAGTTTTCCCAGCCAGGTCTGACTCTGCTGTCACAACCAGTCACCTGCTCTACAGCTTCCACCACCCCTGCTCTTCAATGAGCCCTTGGGAACCTCAGCCCAGTGGATCCCAGCCTGAGCTTTAACTCTTTGCAGTGAAGAATTCACATTATTTTGCACATTCTAGAGCACCTGGTTCATAAATTACTCCATAATCACATAGTGGCAAAAAAATCTTTTTCTTTTTTTATTTAATATTTCAACTTCTAAAAATCGACTGTGATGAGACGAGACAGAAATTCTGTCTGCTGAACCAGCTCTTGCTAACCATGAGCTTTAGGAAAAACGAAATGCAGGAGAAACTTTGCCTGCTGGAGAAAGCCATCTTGCTCATCTTCAGGTTTGCACATGTAGGGTTATCTACGGGGAATTTTTGCCTGTGAGGGATGGAAGAACCTGGGTTCTCGGATATATAAAGCCAAGAGGGCCACACACACCAATCAGCCATAACCTGGCTAATCATCAGCAAAGAAAGAGGGGAATTCTCTTATTTCTCCAGGAAGCAGGAACTCCTCTGGGGTCAATCCGGCGGTCAGCTCTCAGGGATTCCACGGGAAGGGGACAGAGCAGCCCCCACCAAGTGGAGGTGGCTTTTGTCCTCCCTCAGCATCCATCCCTCTGGCCCCAGCCCCACTCTGGGGGGCAACGAGAGACACGGTGCAGGTCACCCCCGCCTGCCCTGAGCAAATTGCCCTGCATTTGTCACCTCTCAAACGCTGCCGCTCCGAAACGGTCACCTCTGCCACCAGCGCCACCGAGGGGCTGCAGACCTGCAGGGATCCCTGCCCGTACCGGGGTCAGGGGCATCCTGCAAAGGGGCTCCAGAGAAATCCAGGTCTGAAAACACCGACTGCATTTCTACCCGTATTTCAGCCCTTTATGGAGCTGGTAGCAGCTTATTCTTTTGGTAAAATAACGTTTTTGTAACTTTCTCTCTCCTTTCCTCACACCTTGCCATTAAATGCTAACTGATTGCCTGGGAAGAACACGGAAAAGGCACGGGACAGAGTTATACTTCTCAAAATCAGCATTTCCCCAAAATTAGTTTGCCACAGAAAAACGACTGCATCACTGATACCATTTCTTATAACTTCAACAACCAGTGACCCAAAAAGCATCGGGGCTGCGGGGATCGATCGCTGGCCCAAACCAGACAAACCCGGGCAGCAGGGACAGGGTATGAGGCCACCCCGTGGGACACAGCCAGGGGCAAGGGGGTGCCTGGCCGGGCAGGGGCGGGACGCTCGTGGCTTTGCGTCTGCAGCACCAGAGAAACGCTGCAGGTGGAAATGGATTCATTACACTTTCAGGTGAATTAAGTGTTTTTAAAGGCAGGAGCTGCACCACTCGTCTCACTTCGTGCTGGCGCCGGAGGCTTCACTGGGAAACCTCGGGGTTTGGGGAGTTTATTCCTCACCTTCAGTAAAGCCAATGAAAACTTAATGTGAGAAGCAAGAGCAGCTCCCTCGATCTGCCACCCCACTCACTGAAACAGGCTCCGTGCTTTATTCCCTCGTAGTTTAGCTCAAAATGAGACACACAAGTACAAGTTGACCCCCAGTTCAGGGCAGGTACCCCCCTTTCATAGAACCCTAGAATCATTTGGTTGGAAGAGACCCCTGGGATCGAGTCCAACCATCAGCCCACTCTACAAAGGTCTCCCCTACACCAGATCCCCCAACACCACAGCTCATCCACTCTGAAACACAGTCAGGGATGGGGACTCCAGCCCCTCCCTGGGCAGCCCAGTCCAGGCTCTGACCACTCTTGCTGGGAAGAGTTCTTTCCTCGTGTCCAGCCTGACATTAGCCTTTATTAGCCTTTATTCACACCCCAGACCTGGGTCGGTCCATAACGGAGCCCTCGGTCAGGGGACACCTCCACCCAAAAGCGCATCACATGAATCACCCAGATCTTCTTGCAGCCAAGAAAAGGCTGACTCAAAGCCCGGGGAATTACTCCCATATCCTGGCATTAATTATTAAAGACAGGGATACCAGATGCCTTAAGCACGGGGCTGCCTTTGTAAAGGAGGGAACTTTTGAAGCCCCCCACACACACACCTCACCCCAGAACAGATAAAATGGGAGAAGCTTGAGGATGCTGGGAGGAGAATCAACATGTGCCCGCAGCGGGGGGCTGATGGCCATCCTGCCGGCAGAGCCTGGGAACCATGGCACACAGCAGCTCCGGATGCTGCAGCCTGCAGGAGCAGAGAAGGGCTGAATTCAGACAGCACCCAGCTGGAAGGGAAAAAACCCCTCCTTTGCTAACACCCGAATCACTTACCCAGCTGGCTGGAGCCCATATTCAAATAAATCGCCAGCTCCCGGTACTTTGGATACTAATAGCAATTATTTTAATGTACATTGAAATGTATTTATGCTGGGGATATGCAGCGAGGAGAACTCCAGGAGGAGCAGTGAGGACACGCAGCGAGAGACCCGAGGTAACCAGCTCTGCCCACCCTCTGCACGCTCTCCTGAGAGCGCTCCCCCGCAGCCATCCCGCATGTCCCCCCTCCAGCTGCAGCACCAGCTGAAAACAACATAAACCCGGGTTTGAATGAAAGCCTAGGGCAGGCACGAGGAGTGAAAGAAGTCAGCCCCAGGAGGAGGAGAATGAATAAGCCAGATGTAGGGCACATCTGTAAGGCACAGCATTTCACCATCTATTTGCCCTGTTCAGGAGAGCGGTGCCGAGGTCTGTGTCTCCTTTAGCAGCACCTCCTCGCAGAGCAGACTCCCTCCCTCCCTTCTGAGCCCAAAGTAAGGTTTTCATCTCACAGCTCTGATTCCATTTATGTAACCCATCCAGCTGCACCGACACCGAGTTTCAAACACAGTCTCAGGCCTAGAAAACTGCATGGATTCTGGCTGAAACCCACCAGGAGGTAACCTCCAGCCTAATTCCACAGCTTTTGGTTAAGGTAGATCTAAGCCTATATTTGTTTACCTCCTCACGGTGTTGAGTGCTGGCTGAGTATCTCTCTTAACTGCCCATGAACTCACCAAGTTACCCTCTCTGCCACCCTTAAGAGGGAGACAGTACAAATAAAACACTTTCCTCTATTCCCTCTGATGCTCTGGTTTTGCTGGCAGAAAGCACGAGGGCTCCTGGACATCTCAAAATACGGACTAGAATTGAGGGATATGTAAAAAATACGTGTCAGCTGCCCTACATAGACATCTACTGTATTTTCAGCAGCTACTACACCAGAAGCAGGCTGACTTGCTATAAAAACGATGCCAGATTCCTCCTGAAAATGCCTCGCGCAGTATTCCACAGACAACTACGGGATCATTAAACATCCAGCGGGCTAAAAGACTTGGTAAGCTGGAGAGCTGAGCAACACCCCCACCAAAGCAAGAAGAACACGGCCAGACACTTCGCTGCTTACAACTACTGCCAAATAAATCCGAGATTTACCACGAGCACGGAGGGGTCAACCCACAGCGATCACGTTCCAGACAATGAGAAAAAGTGGGGTGGGTTTTTTAATTCGAGCTATAACAATATTAGGACAGGAGTGCAAGGCGTGAATGAAAAGTTCGGTTCCAGGAGGGGAAATAATCAAATCAAGGCAGAGGATTAGTTGGACTCGCATCAGAAAGAGGGAATGCCAGTCGATGAGCTGCTGTGCTGTAGGAACTGGTAAACAAATTTTGCTCCAGTCAACCCGGAGGAGCGAGGTTCCTTCGGAGAAGGGACAGCCGAGCTACGGCGAAGCCTGTCACCTCCTAATGGCGCAGGGGCTGCCTTCCTCCCCTTC
>VZTM01037583.1:97620-142706 GCA_013400555.1 Jacana jacana
CCCGCCCCTCGGCATCCCGGATTGATGTATGTCCCGTCCCCGTCCACCCCCCCCAACAACACCGCCACCCCCGGGGCCACCCCGCACCGCGGCCCGGCCTGGTGTCAGAAACCGCTCCTCGGTCCCTTCTCTCCCTTCTTCGGATCTAATACAAATTTACCACTTTGCCAAAGCCTGGCCAAGGTAAATATACGGGCTTTGGGGCCGCGGCGCTGGGAGTCGCCCCGAGAGCTCCTGGGTGAGGCTTCCTCCTCTCTCGGGAGCTGCTGAAATTTCCAGTGGAACCAGCCAGCCCCTTCTGGATGGTGGGATCGGCCACTCTGACATTTGGGGAGTTCTGCTTCCTCATGTTCTACAGGAGACGTTCACCCATAGCAGGAAAAACCCCTCAAAACCCCATTGGCAGACTGTTTCCCTTTAGACACACAGAAATTGGGAGCCTTTATTCCTCCCGTGGCCTTCTCCTGGGTGTCAAACACACGCTTACACACCCTGTCAGCCTCTAACAAACGCCACGAAGTGAGGAGTCCCCCCTTGCTCCCCTTTTTTACCCAAACGCCCACTTTGACACTGTCCCTCAGGGCCCGGGAGGCTGCACCTCCCTGGGACAGGGTGCACTTTCCCACAGGAATTCCTCTCCTCCCCTCGCCTCCAGGGGCATTGCGTGAGCACTGCGGTTGGGTAAGGGGATTGCACAGCTGCTGGGGCACCAAGGGCAGTTTTTGAGAGGTTCTCACAGTAATTCATGCACATCTGGCCAATACAGTGTCATAATTGTTCTCCCCCAGCGGCTCTGCCACCCCTCGCTGCCAGCCCGTGGTACAGCGCCCGCTCGTTCTCCCCGCGGCACGTTCCCTTTCATCAGCTGCCACAGAGCACCCATTTTTCTTTTCCCTGCTCACAACGTGCATCAGAAGGAGTCGAGAGGCGAGCGTTGCCAGCAGAAATCTTTCACACTGGCGATACTACCAGGGCTGGCTCTTTTGATAAGCCCGCACGCCTTCTCCCGCACGCTTCACCCTTCTCCACCGCATCCATCGCCCTACGCCTTTCCAGCTGCCAGCAGATATTCTGGCCGGCACGACAGGGAATTCTTCCTCTCCCTTCTGCGGCACGTGGTACCACAGGGTTTCCTCGGTACAGAAAGAGAGGGAGGAAGAGAGAGAGGGAGACTGGCTCTGGGGGTGTGGGAGGCTCGCCGTCAGTATTGCCGTTAGAACACAGTACGGCCCTTTTAATGCCAGCTACAACTGCGAGACAATTCCCTCTGCTCGCATACCCGTAACTGCTGCAGTGCACAACGCCCACCCACGGGGGCTACAACACTAAGAACTTCCCACAACCACAAGTTGTGTCTCTCAAACAAACTATCTCGTACCACAAACAGCGTCAGGGACATTTCTGAGGCAACACCAAGCGTTTAGAAATGGGCTCGTCAACCTGGAACAGGCTTGCCAACAACAGGACAGGCTCCAGCTGCAAGCCCCAGTCCCTTCTCCTATCAGGGAGTTGCTAATACCAGGGGGAGCCACCCCAGATCTCACACTGTCACCCTCCCACATTCAAAGATACACAACGATCTCCTGTGGGACCTTTCCAGACACACATCCTTCCTGCAGTTAGCAGCCACCAAACATCACAAGCCAAACAGCTGTAAATGCCCTGTCTGTGTAGCTTTTGGTCATCATTTTCACCATTACATGTCAAGTTCTGTTGTCAGCAGCATCAAAGAACTTCCCCAAACACTGCAACCTCAGAATGCTTTCAGAGGGACCTCAGTAACCCAGTGATTTTGGCCTGAATTTCTTCTCTGATATTTCACCCGTGGCAATATCTCAGCTTCAAAAGCCATTTTCTGTAACTATCTAGAATCACGGTATGGTTGAAGTTAGCAGGAACCTTCAGAGGGCATCATGTCCAACCCCTCTGCTCAAACACAGCCTCCCCTCTTAGAGCTGGTTCCCAAAACCATGTCTAGTCAGTTTTTGAATACTTCCAGAAATGGGACACTCCACAACCACTTCGATGCATTCCCCTCCAGCCAGATTACTGGAACACAAGTGGTTTATCATACAGCCGAACAGACAATGTGGCTCTGCTTTGGGCCCCAGGGTGGTATCTTCCCTATGTGTATGCTCAGGTACATTGACATGTATTGCATACATATTGCTCTGCCCCAATTCTCACAGAATCCTCATGGCTGGAAAGGAGCTCTGAGATCACCCAGTCCAACCACACACAAACCCACAACCCACTCCCTACATCTCGGCCACCAGACCATGCCCTGAAGTGCCACATCCTCACCCTTCGGAAATCCCTCCAGGGATGGTGACTCGAGCCCCTCCCCGGGCACCAGTGCCCGACCACCCTCTCAGCAGAGTCCTTCTTGCTAATATCTGATCTGACTGATCTGATCTGACACCCCCCTGACAGCAAACACCCACCCACCTGTACCAACACACCCTTGGCGCAGCAGCAGCAAAAGACGAAAGAGTGAAGAGGGAGAAATTTCTGCTGAGAAGGTTTTGTAGATGATACACAGATGACAAACCACACACCAGCATCTGCCCTACTTCAGTGGGCCCAGAAAACCTTTCCATCACTTTTCCCCATACTTCTTCCTTCCAAGGCTGAGTTCAGCTAAAGAGCCACCTCCTTCACATGGCTTCCATCCCACTGCCCCGAGAAGAGCATCACAGGGCTTCATCTTCCTTTTCTTCCCAAGGACGTTTTCTTCATCCTCCAAAACAACTGGTAATTGCCTTACCTTCTCTCTGGTAACAGCACTTTTGGCTCAGCCAAACTAACAAGCGCTGTAACCCCTCCTCTCTGCTGCAAAACCAGACCCTGCTGCTATTTCCCAAATCAGTGCGCACTTCACTGCTTTTCACATTAAACATTTTGGGTGGGGGAAGGCAAAAGCCAAACCCAACCAAACCAAAAAGCCCCCACCTGTTTCTCAAGGCTCTTTGCTCTTCCTTTGATCTCAACCACGCTATGGGCCTGAACTAGATACTGCCATTTTTTTATAACCTATTCATCATCATCACAAAAAGGAGAGTTCAGATCCCTCAGATGCGTCTCTCGTCCTGCAGACTCACAGTCTAGAGTCAACCCTGGTTCCTCCTGTGACACACCCAAAATACTTCTGTTAGAGCCAGTCAGACAACATTAGCCAAATCAGTCCATTTTTGAGGCAGAACACTTAGGAATGTCTGTGATCTCCAGCGCTATTTCTGAGACTCCAGGGGAAATACCTTTCCAGGCTGTGAATCAGCTTCTGCAAAGACGCTGTGCTGGCATCAAGAGGAGGAAGACATGGAACCACGTGGGAATTGGGGTTTTATATGTGGAAAATTTCATGCAATTGTCTCGTGTCAGGAGCCCTTTGGATGTTCTGGTACATTAAGTACATGGATCATCCAGAGAGAGACGTGATATCGTAGATGAGACCTAATTTCAGGGAGAGCTCTGTAACCTTTAACGAGTCGCACGGTGTGGGTTTTACTTGACATTAGCAAACAATCAAATAATTTGCTCCTCTTTGAATAAGAAGGACAAAGGACATTTCCTCAACAACATTCCATTAATTTTGCGCCAGATCATATAAATCTCAGTCAACAATAGCCAAGATGAAGCTTTCTGTTTTGTTTTGTTCATTTTCAGATTCATAGCCCTGGCTTTCATGCTATTTGCAGATCAATGGAGAAAAAGAGCAGGTCAGGAGTCAATAGCAGTTATACCAATCAGTGTTGCTCTAGAGACTGGCTTCTTTCATCTGAATCTTCCCCACTCCCTCCCAAGCCTCGGAAGCTTGAAAAGAAAAGAAAAAAACCTCTCACACCAGATGTGCACACACAGGGAGGAACTTCTTCCATGGAGGGAAGGCAGAAATCTCTCACGTTTGCTACCTCTGCTCTGAGGTGCATTTGGCTCTTGTAGCGCGTTGGTTTCACCTGACACAGCCAGGTTCTTCCAACTCAGTGTCGGTGAGACTCTCGTGATTCAACCCCATCTTTTTGTTTAGAGCCATTTGGAAAAGCTGAATTTCTTTGTGGTTTGCAAGTCTAGCAGTTTGCACAAATATTTAAGACCGATCACACACTTCACACTTGGCCTTTTGCTTCATTTCCTTCCCCGTGCTTAACTCTCCTGTAACTGCTCCCTCATCTAGCCACAAAATAGGGAAGTGGAACGACCAGAATAATCTCCTGGAGAAATGCTACTTTTGGTCTGCATCCCACAGCCTGTGTTCCAGAGGGGAAGAGGGAGCAGGCAAGGTGAAGAGCATACCACCCCATGGGCCGCTGGCACCCTGTGGGCACCAAGGCAGGTTGTCTGTCCTGCCCCAGTCCAGGTACAGGACTGCAGTGGAATAACCTGCTCAGGGTGACCCTTCTCATAGAATCAGTCAGGTTGGAAGAGACCCTTGGGATCATGGAGTCCAACCATCAGCCCCACTCTACAAAGGTCTCCCCTACACCAGATCCCCCAACACCACAGCTCATCCACTCTGAAACACAGTCAGGGATGGGGACTCCACCAGCTCCCTGGGCAGCCCAGTCCAGGCTCTGACCACTCTTGCTGGGAAGAATTCTTGCCTCATGGCCAGCCTAACCCTACCCTGCTGCAGCTTGAAGCCATTCCCTCTCCTTCTATCGCTCATTGCCCGTGAGAAGAGACCAGCACCAACCTCTCTACAACGTCCTTAATATTCTCACTGACACAGCAGTTGTTAGTGGTGGTGGTTCCTTCCAACCCAAAGCATTCTCTGATTTTTCCATGTACTTTGGGCAGTGCTTACCAACTGCTACCTGTCCCTGCAGGAGAGTTGGTCAAGGAATTGGGTCTATTTCTATGTGTGCACTGGCTGCAAATGTGCACACCATATTTATAGTTCCCAGCATCACCCGTGGCAGCAGCACCAGCATTTTCAAGGCATCTCACCTCCTAAAACTCCACACTTTCTTCTTCACACTGTGGTGATGGATGGCTTCCATCCTGTAATGTTGTTAATGGCTCTAATCAAAATCTTTTTACAGAGCTCTGTGAGAATCAAATGGGCAATTCCCACATCTACATTTGTCTGCTTTTGAGATAGGAATTTCTGAAAGCATTCGAGTATTTCTCCCTAGTTGCTAGATGACTTTGGTTAGTAGCATCTGAACCTGAACCCCAACCTGATCTTCCTCATTACACTGTCACTGATCATGAACAATGGGTGGAGAACAGGAGAAACTTACTTAGAGGTAACAAATAAAGCATTCCCAGGGGTAAAACTCTTTGGTTGGGTTTTTTTTCTTCATTTAAACTGAAAATCTCTAAGAATAAAAAATATATTAAAACAAAAAAAAAAAAAAAAAAGGAAACATTTCTATCAGCCTAGGAGTTCCCAGGTAATTGACTTTCTCAGGTCACATTCTCTAATGAATCTGCTTCTTGCCTCTCTCTCCTGCAGCAAATACATTGCATAAGTAAGGACACCACTTTATTATTATGCTGGAGCACAAACTCTTCCGAGAAGCATCCAGCCATTGCTCAACGTTCTTGAGGCATGTCTCGGGCTGCCCAAGATGGGAACAAACAACTCAAGGCATCTGTCAGCTTCAGTTCTCAGGGAGCAGCTTCTGATGGTTCTGCAGAACTGCCGTGTAAAGGAGCTCCTCGACATCAATCCCACGGGATCGTCAGTTACAGCACGGACAGGCTTCACAGGAGGGGTGGCGGTGCTCAGGGAAAGGCGAGGGTAGGAGAGACCTCAGAAAACACAGGTCCAGCCCTGTCACACTTTTAAAGAAAAGGCTTGCTATGTCTCCTTGCCAATACCTACTTCTTATTTTTTTAATCTCTTATACACGAAAAATGGAAATGGAGATTTGTTCAAGTATTGAAATCAACAGAAATTCCCTTTTATCTAAGTGTCTCTTTCACAGATAACTTCAGCATTCGTGGCCCTGTGGTGGGGTTTTTTTACTAATAGGATTGAAAGCAAATGCTGAAATCTCCATAAAACGCGTTCTCTGCATGGTCTGTTCCGTGACCTGTACAGAAGTGCTCACTGAAACACTCTACTGAAGTATTTCCCACACTTCAGAGCCCGGCAGGACCCCGGTGTGCTATCAGCCAAGCTGGCACCTACGAGCTGTAAAGCAGGAGTTCTAGTAGCACCAGAACCAACGGGCTCTAATTTCCATCGATCGGAGTCGCCACCTTATTTGAGTTTTCCAGTGGAGAGAACAGGGCTGCAGAGCGAGCTCAGCCCGCATGAGACAGCGGAAAAACGCACATAATAAAGATTTCTCAAGGGAGGAGCGAATCCATGGGCGCCTATTTATAAAACACCAGCTCTAATTATACCCCTCTCAGACACGAGGCATTCATAATGTCACTCCTCTGGATTCTCACACGTCTGAGGAGACTCGTGCTGCGTGTCGTCCCCCCGAGTCGTCGGGGAAAGACAGCCCCCCAGATGTGCAGAGATCAGCACTGGAAGTCAGGAGGCAGTTCCACCCTCCGTCCATCATTAGAGCAGGAGCTCAACAGAAAAAAAGAAAAAGAGAAAAAAGAAAGAGAAGAAAAAGTGGAGCAATTTCTCCAATTCCTTCTTTATCATCCCCGGAGGCGGCAAGAAGAGCAGAACCGACCCGGCACCTCGTAAATCAGCTTTGCTTAACCCAAGAGGAGGGTTGAAAAGCTGCGCTGAGGGAAGATCCTCCTCCCAAAATGAAGAGCCTTCGGCTTGAGGGAAGGGCTCGTGAGTCGCCGGGTTCTGGGTTGGCTCCCCCAGCCCTCGGTGGGCTGCGGCTGCGCACGGTACTCGGCGATCAATAAAACTTCAGTCATATGTGGGTGAATGAAAACATTTTCTTCACCATATGGTACACGGTGGAAATAATTGCCAAATGACAGAAGCTCGCTAATATTGATGCCAAATACACAGATAATACTGTCAACTTGCGAGCAGCCCACGGCTTCCTATTTTAAGGCACACAAGCGGGTGCAGTTTGAAAACATCCACAAGAAGCTGCAGCCTGGAGAGCTCTGATTCCCAACGTGCCTCCAGAGCGACGGGGGCTTTTAATTGTTTGGAGCCCTTTGATTTGCAAAGGTAAAGAGCAGAGCTTGCCATGTGAAGAGGTAGCTTTAAATAAACCCCAGAAAAAGCGGTCAGCGACAAGAGGCGAGCATCCTGCCTGACCAGAAACAGACCTTCTTCTGGCTGCTCTTCCACGGCGAGGAGATATCCCCCTCGTCGGGTCTGGAAGTGGAGCAGAGGAAGGAAATCTGGAGTTTGTGGTGCATCAATTTGCAGCTTTCTGTGCTTGAGACAAGTCAAGGCACTTACTTTAACAGCGTGGTGTAATGCTTACAAACAAAGCGCTTTTGCAGCGTTAAGAAAACGCACAAACATTCTTCAAGCATCCTTGCTGCTGGTAGAAGACGGTTTTACGAGCCTAAGGATTATGTATGCAGCGTGTTTCCAGCTTATAAAACAAACTGAAGTTGTTCCTTTGGTATTTTTCAGACTGGAGACGTGCAGAACAGTCATTACCAACACTCTCAGATTCTAAACCACATTTCCCAACCGAGGCACTTGTGTTTTGCAGTGACTTGTGTTGGGATCCCTCAGCGTTACAGGCAGAGCTTATAACCTGGCAAAGGCAGGACGTGCTACACGTCAGAACTTAACAAGTGTGGACAGTCTGTGCCTCGCGCTCGGCTGCCCAGATCATTCCTTCCTGTCAGGATTTCGTTTATTCATCAGGGAGCATTTTGTCTAAATAACCTCCGACATCTCACGCAAGTGTTTTGACCTTGGGAGAAAGGCGCCGTACGCTCCCATGCCTCGCAGGGTGGAAGGAAGGACAGGGACGGCAAATCAAAGCAAGATGGATCAGAAGAGAAAGGATCCTCTCCTTTTTCTTGCCTGATGATCAACACGCCTGCGGTGGACCTGATGGCAGGGCAAAAAAACCTCCACCAGTACTACCACTAAACAAAAACCCAAACCAACCAAACAAAAAGATGACACTGTATGTCTCTGTCCCAGAGCACGACACACACACTTTCCTTCGGGACACGGTCATCTTCAGTATGATAAGATGCAATCTCTTGGTTCTTCGTTTTAAAGCACACTCAAGAGTATACACTAGTTGTCTGGAAACACGAGAGCCTGTCACCTTCAAATTGCTCATCTGAAAGCATTATTCTTTAATTCTTTAGGTTAATCAAAGCAAATTCTTCCAGTATATACTCAGACCCCACCAACCATTCTTGTTGGGGTCCTCTGGAAGACCTCTAGCTGCCTGATGGAGTTAGTTGGCCATGCCAGCTTGGGGTGCCTTGGGTACCTCCTACCCGACCAGTGAAACCTCTGCAAGCCCATAGCCCTGAGCAGCCTTATCCAGCCTCGGCTCTGGTTGTACGGGACACTCTGCAAATGTTCCTCCAAGCCATCACCATTGCATGTTTCAGAGCAGCACCAAGGCAAGACAGAGCCTGAGGGAGCAGCAGGAGTCAGGCTCCGAGCCATTCCCGGTGGCCACCGGTCACGGCGCTGAATAGGATTCTCTGAGCCATCGAGCTCCATCGAGCTCCCGGAGCACCTTTATCTCCTCAGCTTTTGTAACAGCTTTCTTTACAAAAATGTGCTTTGCAGGAAAATATCAACCTTCCTAAAAGCAAGTCGACTTCCATAATGCCCTTCACTTATTCACAAGGTCTGTTCTCCTCTAGCAAAAGGAGAAGTGATGTGATACAGAATGAGCTTTTCAGAGGCGTGGGGAGAGGATTGGTTTTTCCCCACCTGCAGCTCACTGGATGGAGAATATGAAGACCACTCATCTCAGCATTTCAAATAAACCACCCCAATAAATTGATTAATGTGATGACTTCATATTATCATACTCTGTTCTCTGTTTGATTTACATGTATAATTTAGCTTACTCATTTAATCTCGTTAATAAAATATCAGATTGGAAGTCTGTGTGGATTGCATGTTTTCTCCCCAGGTATTAAGATTAGAAAACCCAAGGGGTCTCCAGATAATGACTCTGTAAATCTCTGAGCCACGGTACAAAGAAATGCCTTACAGCGCTTCCGGAATCGACGCTCGACTCCCCGCGCTGCTGGGCTCTATCAGACACAGAATTTGCCCATCAGGGTTTTTTTTGGGGCTGCCAGCAGGGCCTTCAGCATCGGGGAAGGGTGGCTGAGGTGGGTGTCAACCCGCCATCAGGAAGGCTGATGGCTTTCCTGACAAACCCCTCCCCGCTTCTCCCGGGGCCGTTGGGTGAGAATGCACCGGGCGCCCCTCTGATTCAGCAGCAAGAATAAAGTTATACCATTGTCAGGGAGCCCACGTGAATAAAGCAATGAAAATAAAGTCAGTGTTGGCCACGCTCATGGTCAAGAGCAGAAATGGAATTTCACGGTCACGGTATCAGAGACCAATTATCATCTGAACAGGGAAATTTGTGCGGGAAGAGAATGTTGTAGCAGTAGAACAAACAGAGCCACAACCCAACCACTATGAAGCATGATTTATCTCACCAGTCTCGAGCGAGCACCGCGGCCCCTGCTCTGAGTGTGCACCCTCCTGCCTCGGCACTTCGAGAGGACACTGGAGCCGCCACTCCGCCACTGGAGCCACACCGTACATTGAAATAACGGCGAGAAATGAAGCACAGTCGGCCCGGGTAGGGCAGACTTGCAAAACAAGCTTAATTCGTCAAACCAGGACACCTCCCCCGTGCACATACTTCTTCTTTCTCCTGCAGAACTTCCCCACCTCTGCACGGGCACCCGCGTGAACTTCATGCAGAGAGGTTCAAAAGGCGTGACTGAAGCAAACCTTGTCCCAGTGTAACGTGGGGGCTTCTCCTGGAGGCGGCCAAGATAAAACCCTCCGTTTGAAAGGCTACATTTTCAAAAAATTGAAAAGCTTTTCAGCATCTATTAAAGATAATAATTTTTAGTTATTCCAAAAACCCTGAAAGAACACCCCTGTAACACCTGCCAAACTCATTTGTACATTTGAAAATACTAAATCCAAATTCCAAATCAGAGGAACTTTAGAAGCCCGAGTCAGGTACCATCGTCCTTAAAGGGAATGTCTCTGTTGACTGGATAGAGAACTTTTTAAATGACTGTTTTTCAAGCTGAAATATCAATAAAATGCCTGACCACAGGCCCACAAAACCCACTACATTGACGTGTTCAAGCTTTATCCTCTTGGGGATGTTTTAAGAAAATGAGGTTTATGTCTCCAGACGTGTTTGTGTTCGCGTGTCTATCTACCGTGAACTGCTCTGAAACTGGATGACCGGTTTCAATCACATTTGACACAAAGAAAAAGGTCTAAATGATAATATGTCCCTACCAACATTATGAAATTAAGTTACCAGAGACACTCCATTAGTGCTCCAGTTGAGAGAAAACCCACAGCACGAGCTCGTCCTCTATTAGACACAGAGAATTCAATCTCCAAATGCAAAGTCACGGGAGACAGGGCTTGCCTAAAGAGGAAATAAATCTTGGTTCAAAATAAATAAACAACACTTGTGTCTCTGAGAATCTAAGATGCCACTAGGTAAGTCACTGCTTTGTTTCCAAGATTTTTCTGGGGCATCTTTGCTGCTGCCGCCGTTCCCTGTCCTCCACTCATTAAAGAGTCATGATGCCATCAGAGACCTTTCCCATGGAGCTGCTGGTAGGCAGTGATCAACTCTCCACCTTTGCCTTTAAGTGTATAATTGTAAAGGCGTGTTTTTCAGACGTCGAATTATTCCTTGTCGTATTTTTTTCTTAAATCTTTCCGATTCTTTGATACCTATTTTGAAGCACACAAAGCCACAGCACAGCAAAGGAGTCTCAATGCTGCCACATCCCCTCTTGGTGCTTCCCAGTTCCCACCTATAGGTTCAAAGAAGGGATGTCCTCAGGTACAAAACCATCAGCAATTTGCTTTTGTCATTGATTTATGAACTGAAATTAGGAGGGATTTTCAAATTCAGCATTTGCTTAACCTCTTTGGGGTCTAGGAAAGGATTTCCACCTTTGATGACAAGTGGTTTTGGGAGAGCATCACCATAGGAGGATGAAGTGACAGCAGAGATGGTAAACTCTAACGTACACGTGAACTAAGCCTTGGCAAGGGGAGATCAGGGACAGTGATGCCAATGGGAGACGGTAAGCAGTAATACAATTATTAGGCATACAGGCAGAGATATTCTAATTGTGCACGTGCATACGGTCCAGTTGTGGGAATCTGATGGATCAACAACAAAAGAACCAACTTAAACAATGTAATAGTTATTATTTTAATCCAGGACATAATTTCAATGCCGAATTGAAACCCCACCCTGGCTCTCCCTTGTACACGGAAAGGCAGAAGAATGAGCAGCTACAATGACCACCGGCAGGAACTGACCCCCTCCAGGAAACCAAACACACAAGATTTATGGAAAGTGGGTTTGCCCAGAGCAAAAACTGGGAATTGATGTTCAAATTCTCATCATTTGTGAGTAATTAGTCACAGCAGTTTGAAATAACACCTCTAGTACAACAGCAATGACGTGTCATTCCCACCCAGCTCCCAGAGGTTACGATGTACCCAAGCACAGGAATCCCAACGTGCTGGCACGAAGATGGCACTCTCAAACACAAGGTACCACATCCCTGGGAAAAACACAAACTGTTCTGGTGGGGAAGAAGGGAAATTAATGTGTGTGGGGAAAAAAAAAACAGGAAACCCAGAGGAGATGACAGTGCCAAAAACCTTCCAAGCACGTCAGGTACGGGAGAAGGAGAACTATTCACCAAGATTTCTCTAATCTTCTACCAGAGCACTCATTTCCACCAGGAATCAAATGAAAATGGTGCACCAAAACCCAACACAAAGATCCCAGCAAGTTTGCAGATTTTAGCAGTGTGAGTCCATTCATCAAAGAGCTGACTCAGCTGTAGACAAAATTACTCCTCTTACATAGATGAAACGCTCCATATTAATTCCTAATCAAACACCTGGAGCTAAATACTCAAGTGCACCAGGTGCTGGATTGAGAGGACAGTAAAGAAACGGGGTGAAAAGCCTTGGGGTTAGTGAAGAACATCCAACGAGGAATGTTAGACACTGGAGTAAATGTGTCATGCTGCTAAATAATGCTACCAAAGCGATTTAACCCACAAAACCAGGAAACAAGTTTTGGCAGTGGAAACACATACAAAAGTTAACTGCACCTATTGATAAAACCCAGAGGTTGCAAATTCCCTGCCTCGACACACAAGGGTATAAAACAGGTGACATCAAACCCCACAAAACATTTCCCTTCCTCAAAGAAAACCAATAGCTCACAAATTGCTGTTTGTTATGAGGTTTCCTAAGCGTATCAGGCTTGGACACGCCTATGGCCAAAGCACCCACGGCTGGGTTTCCTGACACACCTATATTTTAACTAAAATACAGACTCCCCATTTGCAATACCAAAAAAAATCCAAAATACATAAAAAACTTCACTCATTCACACTAATAAACTACACCAGTCGTCTGTAGATTTGTTCAGATTTCACCATGTTGCTCTAAGTCCAGCTGTTCCCTCTCCATTTCCTTAAAAGGAACTAAAACCAACAACAACAACAAACAAACCACAAAAAAAGGAGATTGTCCTAAAGGATGAGTCTCGTTTTTCTGCAGCAATGGCCGCACCATCGCGGCTCTGCTCACGCAAGGGGACTCTTTCTCTTGAGGGACACCTCAAGTCACTCCATTCCTTACAACTACCAAGGAGCAACACAACCTTTCCTCAGGGTATATTTCCAGTAGACTAGCAAACGGTGGAGCCGCCACTTCCCAACCAGAGGCTTCCCATGGAGGCACCTTGTGGAAGCCAGTGCTGTCCACCAGCATTACTGGTCCAGAGCAGGAGGCACGGAGCAGCTACCGTGTGCCAAAGCCTGGGCTGGGTTTCCCAGAGAGCAGCTGGCTTCAGCAGAGCCCTGGGAGGTTCAGTCACGTACCGGTGGCTTACACCAGCCACCCAAGCCTGACGGTTTTCCAGGGAGCAGCAGGCAGATGAAAAGCGTTCCCCGAGCACCCTGCCAGTGCCGTTTTTCACACTTCACGTCTCAAAGAGCAAAATAAGGCTCCTTACCTCAACAAGCCGCGGTACCAGTCGTCTCCTTTCAGATGGGGCGAGAAGCGAAGTGGAGGACACAGCCTCTCCAGGGCCAGGAACAGGGAACAGGCCTTGCCCTCCTTGTTATGGAGCTGAGCAGGTTTCACCGTTGTGCAAGCCATTTGGTAGCCTTCCTGGCGTAACTCTCTCCAGCCCATCAGACCGTGCTCCTCTGGCAGCAGAGTTGATGCTCTCGTGTAACCTGCTCAGAGCAACACCATCCCACGCTGCACAGCCTGGGAAGGACCAGCTCAGTTCATTATCTGTGTGGGCAACATCCATGAAAGGGCCCGTGCACAGGCACTCTCATATCATTAGTGGGCCACGTACATTGCCTTTCCCAGTCCATTCCTCCGGGAGTTGTTGTCTCTCTCAGCATCACAGAGTAACCAGATGCCTTTTCCAAACTAAGTCTGGAGGATGCTGGTGCACCCCAGTGCTCTCCAGCTGTGTGCTGTACCATGCTGGGATGGAACACCTCTGTCCATCAGCTCCTTCCACACTGTGGACACTTGCAGAGTACCAGACTGGGCCAAGAACATGACCTTGGAGGTGCAGGAGCTTGCTTGTGCTCAGAGCCGTCAGCCATCAATAGCCCAACCAATGAGGGGTCATGAGGAGCACCCTGTATCTCTGGAGAACCAGAGTCCCTCTTCAGACCCAGGCACTGGAAGACACCCAGCGAGCATTCCCGCCTTTGCTCGGCAGAAGGGTCACTTGTACCCCCCCAGGTATGGGATTTCTTCCAAGTTAAGCAGACGATTCAACCAGCAAAGGAGCACTGGAGTACTTCCCAATTTAAAATATGCTGGGACACCTGGAAAGAGAAGACAGCCTGTTATGTGCCATACACATACCCTTCTAGTGACTGGACACAAACCCAATCCTCTGTGCTTATTGAAATCAAAAGGGAAAAATACCCCTGCATTTTAACAGAAACCAGCTTGAGACAGGAATTTCAACAGACATACACCAATATATTTCCAGAAGTTTTCCTTAATGCTGCAGTTCCCAATACATAGGTTTATTTACATTTTTAGAGAAACCTTTTGTTACCTGATTATTTCCTCCTCCACTCCTTCCTGGCATGGAGGAAGGAAGCAGAAAGAAGAAACAGACAACAAACAAAGAGAAGAGGCAGAAACAGGAACAGAGAACAGACTTAGGCTTTTACACCTACTTGAAGACGACTGCAATTCTTACATTTCTACTACCTTAGTCACACAATTAATTCTGAGTAGGAAATATTTTCAGAGTTTATTTTCAGCGTGTGTGGAAATGAAGAAGTGACAAAGGCAGCTGTTATCCAGACCTCTTTGTTAACTCAGCTGGATTTCTAGAGGCAGGTAGCACGAGAGGAGTGCCGACCCCGCAACAGCCAGAAACCCAACATTTAATTAATTCAGTTGCACGTTGCTTCAAGAAAACATTATCTTTTAGCCCTCAAATTCAGTGTCAATTATTCCTGAAAGTTATTATTAAATATATTTGAGGGAGAGGAATGTACTTGTAGCTACAGAGTCACTGCATTCCCTTACATTGAGCTGAAGAAACTTTACCCCCAGTGTGTGCTGAAGCCTCCTGCTGAGGACCCCCAGGGAAGGGGGTTCTGTCCCATGAGGAGCTCAAGCAGCACACGCAAAGATAGCTCTGGGTTTGGCAAACCACTGAGAGCCGAGCGAGAGGCAGAATTGGGGTTAATGCTCTAGCCTCCACCGAGCAGCCAGCGGCCACCCAGTGACCTCATCAACAAAAACCCACCAGACAGAAATTTCACCAAAACTCAATCGTCATAAAGAGCACAGGAACTGTAAGTACCATCACCCGCCTGCACCTGGATCCCCAGCTCTGGAAATCAGACTATTGTGAGTGATTTGGGTGAAAAGAGGCTGAGGCAGAGGAGTCCTTAACTTTACACCTGCAGTGGTTTATTTTATTTATATTCTTTATTTTTATTTATTTTACATTTATGTTATTATTCAGTAGGTGAGTGGGGGTGCTGCTATCCACGGAAACAAAACAAGAAGTTCTTGGAAAAAGAAATCCAAGGCATCATCTGACAACTCAGCAGTCTTGGCAAAAGAGGTTTTGGGGGGTTTTTAAGAAGCACTGGAGATGTTTTTCTTGGAAGAAACCTATTGTTCCAAAAACTCTTCAGTGCACAGCCTGCTTCATATAAAACACTGGACAGGATTTGAGCCGTGTCACCCGCAGGGACTCCGCAGCACAGCCCTCTCCTGGAAGTGCCCACTCAGGTTGGTCTCAAGGGTTGTGTCCCCCTCTGTGCGCTGCCGAGCTTCTCTCGTGAGGAACACCCGAATTCTGCCCCAAAATTATTGAGGAAGGCAGGTCTTCTCTTCTTGTGTTTGTGATGGCTGGAAGGAAGGTCAAAGCGGGTACCAAAATTTATTCCAGGCCTTCTGAAAGACTTTGAAAGCATGAAAGTCTTAACAATTTAGTTCCCTTTTTGTTTTGATGGGCTACTTCATTCAGCAAAAGGAACGATGCTAAAATCTCAGTGCTAGCTGCTCCGCTAACTGTGTCACAAACACTACCCCAGGTGTGACATCAGATGGATTAGGAGTGACATGTCTTCAGAGGGGGCTGAGCCTCCAAATCAGCTCTAAAACCAACCTTCGTCCCTGTGACTCTGCTGCAGCAGCCATTACACACATCTCACCCACTGGTTTGGAAGCAGACATGGGTGAAATTGAAAGCAACCAGGTAGTCTGACCCCCTCTGAACTGTGACACAGGTGGAGCAGCAGCATTAAGGAACGCTCCACAGATGTTTCCCAGCTGGTTATGGAATTATGTCGCAGCCCTCCTCTCAAGTGGCATTTCTTCTTCAGAAAAAGGGTGGTTGTTACCATTATTGCTTACCAAGAACAGTCCAGAAATTTGAGAAAAATCCCCATGGAAAGGCCTCCTGCTGACAAACACCATGTAATGACAGTTATGAGCTGCTGAACAGGTCTGGGTAGAGAGCATGAACAGACAGAAAAGTAGGAGCTATAGGGGACTGGGTGATGCTCAGGCAACTGAAGCTTGCTGACACCTTCGGGGTTTTTATCTGCTTGGGACTGTGGCATTTGCAGAGTTTCTCTGAAATGGTGCAGTTTTGTGGCTGGGTTGGGTTTAGGTCTCGGAAAAGAACGAGCTTCTTCCTGATCCTGCCCAGAGGACCACTGCTCACGCTCCTCCTCCCGTGTTGGTTTGATCTGCTAAGGGTTCCAGGGAGAGCAGCCCGTTCTGGTGCCCAGTTCCCAGGGGCAAGTCTCTGAAGCTAACTCACGATCGCTCCTGGGACCCGCAATGCTCACTGTACCTCACACCGGGTGAAGAGCTCCCCAGTGACATCCTTGGTCCTGTCCCACATCTCGCCCCTGCAGGAGCCCATGGGATGTGCTGGAGCGGGAGCACATTCTGTCCCCGCTCCTACTTGCGAAGGCGAAAGAGAATAGCATTTGCAGTTTATATTCTGGTAATGACTCACTCAAAATAAACATATCAATCACATATAATTAAGCTGTCAACCCTTAATTTAGGGTGTTGTACTACTTTAAAAAAAAAAAAGGCAAATATAGATACTACGGCAAAGTGACAGGAAGAAAGGAAAGAGGTCTCTCCATAACTTTTAGGGCCAGAGAAAACCCAGGCCTCTTACTTTTCTCCTTATCCCAGTTAAAAGCTGAAACCTAGTTGTTTAATGCCTGGGCCGAGCAAATCCCAAGCAGGGTGGATGTGAGATGTTTAAATCTGGCATTTGTGAGGTGGGAGCTGACTCCCAGCACGACGCAGCCACCCCGAGGTTCAGGGAACACCAAACCTGGCAATGACTGCCAGCAGCCTGGCCTCACGGGTGTGCTGCAGGGAAAACCTCCCTCCTGAGGGGTACGGGGGGTGAGCCAATGGCAACGACCCGCAGAAACCAAAGGTAGGGCCGACAGAAATCAGAGGTGGCTTGTGCTTTCAGGGAAAATGGTTTTTAACAACAAGACATTTTGATGAAAACCGTTCACAATTTCAGTGGCGCTTACAGCAAAGATGGACTAATTTGAAGTAAAAAAAAAAAAGGGTTAAAGGGTTATAGTCAGTTTAAAAAGGTTCTATGACTATATAATTGCTGACGTTGCACTGCACTGGTTAGACCCCACAGTCTGAACACATCTCACCGTGCCTCAGCCCCCGCGTACAAGCGCTGAGGGACATGGCACTGGCTACGGAGGGAATCTCAGCGTGTTCCATGCATGACGATTCCTGCTGGCCAACTTAACTGCCTGTAGGCCATCAGCTCCCAGCTTTAGTTATTTCATTTTATTGATGTATTTTATTTATAACTTTGTTTCACTTTATTCAGACCCTGAATGGTACTTTTGGGCTGTAAGCTAAGGAACCCGTGAACAGGGTTTTCTTCCGTACAGTCAACATTATCCTTTGCCGACCTTACACTCCACCAGTCTTATTTCTCTCCTTGCAAGGGATCCTTGCCAGAGGTTTCTAAAGAGAAAAAACATGCTTTCTCTGAAAACCTTGCTATCATTGTCTTCTCACTTTCATTAATTCAGGGTTGATGTCAAGAAAATATTTTGCTCTTCCAGAACAAGCGACACGTCTGCTGTCTGAAACACAACCCGTACACAATCACCCTTTGGAATGGCCCTTTGGATGCCAAGACCATGATAGAAAGTACCTGGATAGAACCCCACGCTCTCCAAACTGCCAAGGAGAGATGCCCAGACACCCCAGGAGTCCGTGGGGGTCGCTCCCACCTCTCTCAACTGCCATTTAGGTTAATGTCAAATGATAATTTCAAAAGTCGTTGAGACCCCACAAGGTGTGAACGCTTGACAGGTGAATTCCAAAAAGGGTCTCTTCCTCCTTCAAATTCCAGAAAGATTTTGATCCGTGGCATCAATATATATAAATATTTCAAACATGAATAAGTGGCAAAATCAATTCTGAAAATCCATCATTTAATAAGATTAGTGACAAGTTATTTCTTTTCCTTTGATGAAGAACTTATATGGCAAAAGTGCTTTATAAAAAAAAATAAAAAGTAATACAGACTCTGATCTGGTGATTTTGATTATTTCTGTAAAAGCTTGGAAAGAATCAGAGTGACTCTTCAGCTTTGCAGGAATACTATACACCACCTCACTCTGAAGAATCCCAAAGGCAGCAAAACTAAAAATAGTGAAATTAAGCCCAATACTGTGTGCATTTCAACACTGTGATTGATGATATTTTCATTGCAGGGACATCTAATAAAGTGAAAGCAGTCAATGTGGAATTGGGATTAACTGGGTGTTGGGGTTTTTGTAATTTGTTTTTTGGTTTGGGAGGGTGGCTATTGGAGGATGAGCCACATCCTCTGCTCAGCACCAAACTGACGGCACAGAGCTTGTGTGACAGCTGGATCACAACTCCTGAACTCTTCTTTAGGAGGCTCTGCAGAGACATGGGGAGGTAAATAAGGATAACAGCCTCTAATTAGAATGGGTTAGGTTCTGCACGCTCCTAATTGCTGTGCCTTTCTTTCCCAGGCTGGGCTGCCAGGAGAGCAGAAGCATCCCCAGCCAGAGCAGAGAGGGACCGACAGCACCAAAGGCACTTGAGCATCGTGTCCTCCCATGGTCCCAGGTCCTGGGATGTCCAGAGCCACCTCGGCAGCTCCCAGGTGGAAAAAGGCAAATCTTGAGATTCCCAGCCCTAGATACTGCAATTTACCACCTTGTTCAGGGACCTCCCACTGGTTACACTCTAAAGTGAGTATTAGTTTCAACATTTGCAGGACAGCCCCTCCAAGGACCACTGCAGCAGCTCCATTTCTTCATGGAGTATGAAGAGGGTCCTTGCAGAAATCGTACAAAGAGACCAGGGTAAGTTCTGCAGCTGCACAGGGGAAAACAATGCAGAGAAGAACAGAGAAACGCTTCTTTCATCATTAAAAATAGAGACACAAATAAAATCAGATCACTTCACAATAGTGTCACAGATTGTTCTCCACAGAAGCAGCTTGGATGCTGTCAGAACAATCAAGCTGGGACCTGATCTGGTAGCACAGTTAATAGTAGCTACGAGAAATTAATCCCATAAAATTCAAGTCCAGTTTGTTGGCTTTCATTGATCAACAACTTGTTGTTATGTGGAGCGTTACACAACTGACTTCTTGTCAGTAATACTATCTTTCAGAAGGCAAACAAACATCTCCTTATCTATACTGGAGAGGAAAAAAAGAAAAAAAAGAGATAATAATCTGGCAAGGTACTGCCTACACAATAGCCAGATTTATACTGGCAATAAAGCCTTTACATTCTAATTAACAACAGTTTAATGGTTTAGTTTACTGTGAAAATAAAGGTTATAATTAAAGGATTATGGGAATATACTTGGTGACACTACATTACGCTGCTATTTAGACATGCCCAGGGCAGTGGTGGAGTCCCCATCCCTGGAGGGGTTTCAAAGCCGGGCAGACGTGGTGCTGAGGGACATGGGTCAGAGGGGGTTTGGGCAGTGCTGGGCTGATGGTTGGACTCCAGGATCTGAAGTGTCCCTTCCAACGCATACAAGTCTGATTCTATGCCCTGGTGCATCACACTGATGGTTCAGATGAAACATTCTGGTTGGCCCTCAGTGGATGTCATGTGGTGAAACCCATCGGCCTTCTGCCCAGTCTTTTACAAGTTGCTGGACATGAGGTAATACTTCACCAGGTTTTGGGTGAGTTACAGGGAGCTGGAACCATGGTATGCCCTGGCAAGGACCCCTCTGATGGTCCAAAGCTCAGCCTGGGCTTCTGAAGCACCCTTCAGGCTCTGGGTGCTTCCTCTGAGGGACAGACAGACCTTCATTGCACCAAGTGAGGGAGCTTCTCCCCAAGACAGGAATCAGGAAGGTAAAGCAGATCCTCCACCAGCCAAAACTCAACAAGACACGGAGGACCTGGACATGAGGGGAAAATGCCTGGGGGTTGGAACAAGATCGTTCCAATCCAAACCATTCTATGACTCCATGCACCTCTTCTGACCTTTAGCCAACCAAAACCATGTCTCAGCCTAAATCCATGTGTTTTCTGCTACTCTCCAAGTACAGTCATTTGAAACACATTGACTGTGTCTCCATGTTCCTGCCATTTCTACCTCCCTCGCCATACTAACGAGCCTGTCCATCCCAATTGCCCTAATACTCATCAGCTTCTGGTGTCAGGCATAAAATTCACCAAGACCTTCCACAGGTCGTTTTTGCTGCCGTGCAGTAACACAAAAGCCTGCTCATAAAGTCGATGCATTTGTCAATATGATAAATAGTACTCTCTCTCAGGAGCCGGGTTCATTACCTGCTCCGATGCTATCAGTACTCAGCAGAGCACTCGCAGATCAGGTGAAGAGCATTAGGAAACAGATTGCCTTCATATAAAGTGTCTGTGCGGATAAAGGCAGAAAAAGCTTATATATTTACCAGAAATATTAATAACTCTAGACATCTTTAATGTTGACCCACTCCAATACCGAAGCCACTTCAATTAAATTTAAAAACAAACTATCTGCAGAGCTTATTGCATTGCTTCAGGTTAAAGGCACATCTCCTCCGAGTATTTTAATATATCTTTATTAAAATGAACCGAAATGCACACATTTTTCAACTGCCTTCATGCAGCTGGATAACAGATGGTAACAATAATGCCTTTTTTTTTTCCCATACCCAAAGTATTTTGAGCTTTTTGAAGTGTTCATGGCTCTGGAGAGCATGAGAACCTCTATGTTGGTAAGTGATGGTCTTGTTATTCCAGTGCCTGAGCAGCTCCAGCGACTGCTTGTGGGAGGAGCTGCCCAGTGCGAGGGGACCACAGGAGTGGGTGCACTGGGGGAGTGGTGGGGGACAGGGACACAACCTCATCATCAAGGAGGAAAGAGCATCTGCAGTTCAGCTCTCTAACAACCTCCACTTTAGAATGGCAGATTGGCAGAAGAGGTGGGAAGCCACAAGAAGCTCATCTGGATATCCAAAGTTGGAGGGGAGGAAGAGTTTATTTATATCCTCAGGGCTCGGTACTGGGGCCATTTCTGTTGAATAACTTTGTTGATGATCTCAACAAGGATATAGAGAGCATCATCAGTAAGTTTGCAGAATCATTTTGGTCGGAAGAGACCCTTAGGATCATCAAGTCCAACCATCAGCCCCACTCTACAAAGGTCTCCCCTACACCAGATCCCCCAACACCACAGCTCATCCACTCTGAAACACAGTCAGGGATGGGGACTCCACCCCCTCCCTGGGCAGCCCAGTCCAGGCTCTGACCACTCTTGCTGGGAAGAATTCTTGCCTCATGGCCAGCCAGATGCTGCTTTCTCTCCAGCCAGATGCTGCATGTTGTCTCCCTATTCTCCCTCCTCACCTTCTACCCTCCGAGCTGTGAGATATCCCCCTGGTATGTGACTAGGGTCGCTCCTCAGCCTCACGAGTGATATTCAGACAGGACAGACCAGGTTCACATCCCACACAGGGACAAAAAGGTGCCGTTCCACAGTTACCAGACCCAGAGCTGCGTTCCTGGGACGGGCCACACTGACCAGCACAGCGTGAAAAACAGACTGGTAGCAGCGGGGGAGGATTTGCACTTTTGGAAGGAGTGTGGACCACACGGCGGCTGGTCTCTGTCTCAGGGACGGTCCTGATGACGTACGAAAGAAGCTGTTATTTCAGGCTCACCCTCCTAAACCTGGCTGCATTCGTAACACCTTTCTGGCAGAAAGATGTAAAAGCCTTGAGAGGAGAAGCCTTTTTCGGGCAGCCCACCCTGCGGAGGGGGAAGCGAGACAAACTGCTTACCTTGGCCAAATTCAGAGGCAGAGGCTGGGTCAGCTGAAACTAGAACTCTTTACAAACCCTAGTTCTGCATCATCAAATCCATAACCTTATTAAAAATATACTCAATGGATGGATTTTTTAGCAAGTGGGTGTGTGGACTAGGCATCTTTTTAACAAGCTAGATTTGATTTTTTTATTAGAAATCTCAGTGTAAACCTCACATTTTTGCTATAGACATCACTTCTTTAATTTGTCTGTGTGCTTGTTAGTAACTGGAAGTGACTTTGCCTTTAAAATTATTTAGCTAGAAGTGTGCTGTGAATACTTGATCAGTTGCAGACAGATTGACTTGCAGACTTGTTCTGTGCTACCTGCTTAAAATATTATGTACCCCAGAAATACTTTTGCTAGCCAGAGGCAATTCAATATGTGCAGATTTCACTTTGCCTGCAGTAACGAACACTCAATCCAGGCAGTTAAAATACATGTTTTAGCGGGGAGGGAAGAAAAAACCCACCTCTTAATAAGCAGCTGTGTTTCTGCCTTCTAGATTTGGATGATTTTGTTCTTATCTCCAAAAATCATCAATATTTTGTTTTTACTTGGGGATTGACACCAACAGTTGTGACACAGGCTTGAAATTTGGCAACAGACTTTTCAAGAGAGAGCTTTGATCATTTAAAGCCCCGAGGGCGGTTTCACTCTTCCTATGACATTTATCTTTCATCTCTTTCCCACTTTATGAACCTAAAGTGGAACCAGACTTACAAGATCAGAATATATCCTTTTTCTAGTAGTCTTTATTCATTACCCATTTGCAGTAATTCTTTTAAAAACTTGATATACCAATTCTCACATAAATACACATACGTACATACATACACACAGACTTGTATTTAGGATTCTATTTTAAGTATTTAATTATACTTGGGATGTCATGTGGTTTCACCCAGAAACACCACCCAGAGGCACCAATAGACCCTCTTCCTTAGGTTTTATAGGGGAGGAGGTGGGGGGAAATCAAACACTGACTCAATTTCTCAGCACCCAGACGAGGAAACCCCAAGAGAATGTCATCTGAGCTCCATCACTAATACTTCGAATTCGTCTTGGGTAAAAGAGGTGCTCCAACAGCATCAGGAGGGCCATAGCAGAGGTGTAATATCTAAAAAATAACGATTCAAAACCATGAACCCATGGGACTTGGGTAGCCAACAAGCCACAGTGATTCAGCACCATCAGTTTTTCAGGAGGAGCAGCCAATCAATCAGTGAGATGAATACCTAAAACTGCACGTCCTCAGGCTTCCTGACAAAGAACTTGGATGGACCAGATGGAACATTGTCACCATCTCTGACCCCGACTCCATCATTCAAGCTATTCTGAATCCTAGAAGTCTCCAGTTCCTTCTTAGCCTTCACCCGGTGTTTCAGCCCTATCTTCTCAATACACAACCTGACCCATGAAAAAAAAAACTCTGTCCTTTAAAGCAAGAAACAAGAAGTACACCTGTGTGTACATGCCTAGCTCTTTCCCCCTTATCCACTATTTCCATCCTGAAAAGACACAACACTTGTGGTGGAGATGGCAATGCATATCTGAAAAGATGACTTGATTCTCAGTGACATCCACAGCACAGAAGAGAACAGAAGGCGGATCGTGAGAGAAAACACAGGAAGGAAGTTCAGAGGAGAGAAACTGATGTCAAACAGTGAGGGGGGCAAGGAAGCTTCTAGAAACAATTCAGCCTTAAAAAGGCATGCTCAGAGTCCTCTATGATGACCTCCCTCATACATCTACCCACTAATCCACCTACAATAACACCTGGAAGGGTTGAAGGCCAGGTTGGAGGGGGCTTTGAGCAACCTGGTCTGGTGGGAGGTGTCCCTGCCCAGGGCAGGGGACTTGGAACTGGATGATCTTTAAGGTCCCTTCCAACTCTGACCATTCTATGAATCTATGGATCTCTCCAGTTTGGATAACAGAAGGTCTTGGTCCACTTGCACCAACATGCACACCAGGAAGGGATGACCCTTGTGGTCCTGTTATTTTGTTAGTGCTTGTCTTTAACCCAAGGGATGGCCAGGGACTGCTGACCAACACCTAAGTCAGATTCTGTAGACTCCAATTAGGAGAGGTCACTTCTGCTCTCTGGAGAAGCCACCTCTCCAGTGAAGGACAGGCTCTCTCCTTCCCTCACCTTTGTGGGATGCTGCAGGCAAAGGTGCATTTCCCAACACCCAAGGCCCATTTCTACAAAAGGAACATTTCTGCAACCTGAAAACTCGCAAGGACATCAGCACCAAGGCTCTAAGGAGAGAAAATGGGTACTAATCCTTGGCACTCAGCTGAAGGTGAGGGCGTCTGGATGCTTATATACATATTAATTCTAAGTTTACATTCAAGTGTAACTACAGACACTTGTAAAATTACCAAATATAGCTCAGACACAACTGAAGAAGGTAAAAAGCCTAAGGGTGCCACCCACGCAGCAGGCTGTATAATGAAAAGTACCACCTATCCCTGTGTTTGCTGTCAGGCTGCTGGTTTTGCTGGGCAGCTTCTTGCAGCGATACGCCTGGCTCTGGAATTCCAACCGGGTCTGCTCCCGCTACACGTGGCACCATGGCTGGGAACGGCGTGCCATAAGCCAAATAAGCCAAATAAATCAGTTAATGAGATGTAGCAAAGGCTCTGTTGCAGTCTTGTAATTAAATACCATGTAATTATTTTAATTAGGGGAAAAATAACCCAAGTCTATTTGAAAAGGAGCTGCCGTGTCTCTTCCCTGTGGCCAGTGCCCAAGAGGGATGCAGCACCCCCGCCGCTGAGTCCGGTGGGTTTGTTCACCCCAGTTCCACTGTGACAGCTCTGCCTTGGCCAGCAGCACTCACACTTCAAAGGTGGCTCTCCATAAATCTGTTGAGGGTGTTAATGTTGAGGACTTCCTAGCAAATAACCAAAGCCCACCAGCAAACCCCGGCACACGTTTACAACATCTGCTTCTTAAGAAGCCAAGTAACTACTGACAGACCCTGATGAGGGTTCTTGACCTAAAATGGCCAAAAAGCCAGAGCAAACAAAGACCCACACTAAAATAAGTCCTGTCCCTGCCCACAAAAATTGGCATGCTAGAGCAGGAAAATAAAAGCATTTAAATACATGAAAGTTTCGAGGGGTGCTTTCAGGCAAAGAGGGGCTGCTTTTCTGTAACACGGGAGTGGAAGAGCCAGAGTACAACCCTGCTGGTTTACCCAGCTCAGCTGCTCGTGGTCTAAGGTTTAAGGGCTGCCCTTCAAAATCATTGTGGGGGCAGGAGAGGTGAAAATAAATAAATAAACATGATTTTATACAACACGCTCAGGAGAAGGAAAACAAGAATGACTCACACAGAGTAAAAGTGCGCGGGAGAGCAGAGGGTTAGCTTGGCACCCGTTCGCCCTCCGTGTTTACAGTAAAGGCCAGAGAATGCAAACCGAGCAGAGAAATCCATACTCCTCAGAATATTCCTTCAGCTGGCTGAGGCTATAATCTGCCTTCCCTGTTAGCAGCAGCAAAAGGCTTCTGAAACATAAAATATAAGCCCAGGAACGGCTTTCTGTCCCCCATTCCCCCCCAGGTTCGGATTTTGAGCAGTATATGACCTCGATCATATACCCCTAGTAGTACTTTTTTCTTATTCAAAGCAAAATTAAGAGCCCTTTAAAAAAAAAAATCTATTTCTAAACAGACTAAATGAACAATTTGCTTCCTGATTTATTGCTGTGCCTTCCTGGATGTTTGTTTTGTCTTGGTTTGTTTTCCATGGTCCCTCCCACATGGATTAAGAACAACACACCCGTAAACAACGAGTATTAGGCAAGTGCAAACCTGCTTTTGTTTCCTGCTCACCCGTGGGTGGGTTTGCTCAATGACTAATATATATCTTGAAAAGGAATCACACACACACACATGTCCCTGTGCCAGGGATTCCTCCACAACTGGGCTGTTGGAAACACCTCCTGGCCGTTATAAGCCAGAACTGGCAGAAATGCACATCCAGAGCGTGGGAGCCAGGAGGCGCCCGGACTTCTGAGGGTGGTGGGCGCTGTGGTGGGAAGATAACACATCTCTCTTTAGACAAAGCAAAGAAAAGATGAGGGATGGAAGAGAGGAGGGATGTGCTCCTCCAAAAACCCAGATGCTTGCCATGTCTATGGAGATATGCCAAGAAGGCTCGGGACAACCAGACCATGAGTGCAGGATGGGTTGGTTGGTGCTGGATTCCGCCTCGTTGATCTGCAATCTCCCTACCACACATAAGGGGAAAGAAAAGGTGCTTCACTGCCAAACATGGGTTTGTTTTCCTGGGATCCCGAGAACAGTTTGTATACGTTAAAGTTGGCTTCATAGTACTTGGGGGGAATAACAAAAAACCAACATACATTTTGTTTCCAGTTTGCAGGGAAGTTGAGTGGGGCTTGTCAAGGTTGGTGACACAGAGCCCAGGTCACCCGCACCCCCATCATGCAGCAAGCACTCCTTTGCAAGCTGGGGTGAAGGGGAAGGGCTCGGGGTGTCCTCTCCAGAGAGGAACTCCCAGCAAACTGTACGTCTCTTCCCAAAAGTTAACCAGGTCTTCCCCAAACTTGGACACCCAGCTTGGGCTCAAAGCAGCTGAAAAGAACCAGCTCTTCAAATGGGAGCAGTTATTCTCCCAGGCTGTTTTGGGGAGCTGCACATGATTTCAGTAAAATGCAAAACACTCCACTCCACAGCAGCCTGCTAGCAAGAGGAATTTGCATTTTCACTTTCGTGGCACACGGGGAGTTTTTAACAAGAGCATTTAAGACAACATCAGCAGAATCACCTGAGCATCCTCAGTGCTTTCAGCCCAGTGAAACACATCTAAAACAGCAAGCTGGCACGTGTGGTTAAAAGAAGAAATAAATTAAACAAAAATCTAGCAATAGGTAAAGTATTATTTGCTTCTCAAATTTTGTTTAAAGATTAAAAAAATATGTTAATTGGATCAGAGAATGTGGTTTAACTTTCAACAGCTAAATAAGGCTTTAGGTCAGCACCAGCTTTGGAGGGAGTCAACCCTGTTGCTTCTGATTCTGAGCAGCTATTGAGAAGCGCTGAGCACAGGCAGGGGGACAGGCAGCCTCAGACACCTTTCTTTGTCCAGTTGGTCCAAGAGAAGAATGATACCACCACCTTTCACCTTGCCTGGTCCCACCACAAGCCAGGACCTGCCCATTGATGCTCCCTCCCCAGCACCTGTGCGGGTCTGAGCAGCTGCTAAAACCACCCCATGCATCCTTCCTCCTCCTCACATCCCTGCTTCCACACGGAGGAGGACAAAGCCTTCAGCTGATGGATGCAGATGGCACCAGCTGGTTGCACCAGGGGAGGTTCGAGATATTCCCAGGGACACTTTGCTCCAGAGCAATAGACACGGCATAAAATAATCCCAGGTGTGGGTCAGGACACGGGACAAGCAGCAATGGGGTTATATTAGCCAGGAAAATGCAATGAAGATCACTGACACAAACCCTCTCACCCCTACACAGGCAAACCTGGCCCTTCGGGAAACGCCAGGGAGAAGCATCCCGCCCTGGGAAAAGCTTCTCTCTGCGCACAGGGAGGACTCGAGGGGTGAAATCCAGCAGGATTTTTCAGAATCCCAGCTAAACTGGAGAGATGTGGGCAGCTGCAGTGCAGCCGAGGCGTCTTCACAGCAGAGGTGGAGGCCTGAAGGGCTGCTCTGGCTCTGGCTCTGCGCTTTTAAAGCACGGTATTCGTGTGCTCCCCTCCCGCCACCAAGAGCCTGCTTACTCTCCTGGGCAGAGACGTGCAGACATACAGGCAGCTTTTTTAAGCCACTGATACTTCTATCGGTTCCAATTTCAGATTTAATGGATTTTTGCTGTATGTGGGGGTGCAAACAGACTCAAGTACACAGTTGCACGTGATGAAGCAAAGCACCAGTCCTCCCGAGAGGCTGAGCCGCACAGAAACCAACCCGGGGTTTCTCACTTAATTCCTGATCTAAATTCCATAACCCATACGTTAAACAGCCATACCCGGATAATTTATGGCCTTGTCACTCCTTCATGCAAATTAGACATGGAAAAATTGCAGAGGACATCCCTACTGTTACAGCTCAGTCCTCTTCCTCCACTGCTACTCCTGGAGCTGTAAGACCTGACACCTTATTGTCTGCAGTCAATCCACCCACTCTTAGACTCCAGCTCTTGGCTGGGTCTTGCACGTTAACCATGTTTCCAATAAGCTCAAGGATTCACAGCCCACTCAGGTGGGATTTAAAGGATAGAGGTAGAAAGTTATCAGACAATTTCCTAAAAGCAAAGAATTATTTGGGGGTTGGCCTCTTCCCCAAGGAACACGCGACGGGGCAAGAGGAAACGGCCTCAAGTTGCACCAGGGGAGGTTCAGATTGGAGATCAGGAACAAGTTTTGCACTGAGAAGGTTATTAAGCCTTGGAAGGGGCTGCCCAGGGCAGTGGTTTTCAGGGAGGGATTTCAAAGCTGGGTTGACACAGTGCTCAGGGACACAGGTTAGTGATGGTCTTTATCAGAGTTCGGTTAATGGTTGGACTCGATGGTCTTAAAGGTCCCTTCCCTTCCAACCCAGACAATTCTGTGATTCCATGATTTATCAAAGCAGTGTGATAGCCACATGGAAGAGTTCTGGCACAGCACTGTGTGTAGGGGGTTGTCTTCCACACAAGGACTTAGCACCAGAGGAGGGTAATCCAGGCAAGTCTGCTGTGCATTGCCAGCTGCAGCATCCTTGGTTTCTCAGCCTGATTTCCCTAATGGGCTTCTTCCCATCATGGGAAGGTCTCCTCAGAGGAGGGAAGAAGCCACCACCTTAGTCCTGCCAACGTGATTGTCCCCTTCTTGGTCTATGAGCTTCACGGCAAAGGTCCTCAAGACCTCACATCCAAGATTGTCCCTTCCCCAGTGTCTAGTGTCTGCTGAGAGCACACCAGCCACAGCTTTTCTGTTCTCTCCTGTCTTGGGTTTGGGGGTTTTGTTTTGGTTTTCCAGATGGCTCTCTTTGAATTCAAAGCAAGAAGTCACCCAGTACCTTCCAGTAACCAGGCCAGCTCCTTGCCTGCCAGACCTGCGGGTACTTGTAGGAAGGGTTTGAAGAACTTCTAGCAGCGACCACGTTCAAAGGGGCATTTAAGCTCTGCTGGTGTCATTTGTTCAGGTTAAAACAGAGTAAACAATTAACACAAATTATTTGTTCATTAATTGCTTAATAAGAAGGCCACTTGGACCTTCTGGCTGAGCTGGGTTAGCATTCTTTTTCAGGGAAACATAAAATGTTTTCCACCAGCAACGAAATGAAGCATTTGATGAGTTGGCTTACACAAATTTTAGAGATCTATATTTTTTTAGATGCAATTAATTCACTGAACTTCCTAAATGTCATCATCAGGAAAAGAATATTAAGGAAGGCGTGGAAATGACCCCCTCATTCCCATAACAGTTGAAGTTTACCTCTATCTATGTACAACAACATGAACACACCTGAAGACAAAAAAGAAATTAAAAAAATAGGCATAATTCTCAAAAATATGATTAGGCACCGAGTCTGCAGTCCATATGCCAGGCAGTGCATATACAAAAGAATGCAATCAAAGTTATTTTAAAGGATCCCTGTCCTAGTGTTGCTGCGTCTCAGCTGCCAGACGTAGAAAGCTACATAAAACAGTCACCATATAAACAAAATTAAATATATACATAAGGAGTTTCAAAACAAACAAAAAAACCCCACAACTACAACATTCCATAGTCTGGAAATTGTTGTTTACAGAAATTCCTGTCTCACTCCTCTCCAAAGCAGGAGGCCAGTCGGAGTGTCTCCGCCGTGTCCTGCAAACCCCGCAGCTGCACCGGCCGGGTCTGGGAGAGTCACGGCTGCAGTCCCAAAGGCGAGGGGAGAGAGGAGCCCAGGCAGGCACAGAAGGACTCCCGAGAGGGCTGTACCCCGCTGGCTGCTGTGCCACCCTGGCAGAGACCTCCCACCTTCCTCCCGTCCCTGCCGGTGCCGTGGCTGCAGGGACACGGGGGGCTGCTGACCTGGGGACAGCCAGCAGAAGCTCCAGTGCCCGCTCTCTGAATGCTGGCTGGGGGCAGGCAGACAGCAAGACATGAGCCAATCTCACTTTGAAAGCTCCATGTAAAAGAAACCCATCAGTTTTCTCCCCAAAGCCCTTATTTGTGTCTCATCTTCGTTAAAATAAAAAAAAATAAAGCTCTGCAATGCTTCAATCTGTGTGTGTCACAGGGAGTCAGTCACTGCAAAGGCCCGGGGACGGCTGTGTGTGTCACAGGGAGTCAGTCATTGCGAAGGCCTGGGGAGGGCTGTGTGTTTTCCATCTAAGAGTTTGGTTTTTCCCTAAAATAAGCATGATGCCAGACAGCACCAATTGTCACCTCTGAACAACAGGGGGGTCTACACACCAGCAGCCTGAGGAGGGAAGCGCCTCAGCTCAGACCCAGCCCCACGCTGTGCTGCTGCTCTGCTTCGGGTGCCCAAACCCACTCAGCTGGGAGCTGGCAGCATCTCGGAAGAGAAGGATGATGCAGAAACAAAGGTCCACTTTTTCCTGGGTGCTGGCCCAGAGAGGGTCAAAGTAAGCAATCTGTTCTTTTTATTTTTAAGTAACTCTGCATAAAATAGCTGTGGATGGTGACCAGATGCATAATGCAATTCATTTTCACTGCAGAGGTTCAGCCCCCAGGCCAAATTTGGGAAATAAAGAGGTCTGAAACACACTGAGCCCCTTTCCAAGTCTAACGAAGCTCACCCCAAGAGTCAAGAAGCAGAAGAGCAATTGCAGAGCACAAGGAAAGTTGTAAAATGCAAAAAAAACCCAACCCTGTGATTAAGGGGTGGAGAAAGGGAACTCCAGAAGGCTGGGGACAGGTCAGCCCAATGCTCCACGCTGGATGGAGGCCAGGAGTTAATCAATTGGTTTGGAAACACCCACTGGTTCTCCACGAACCACAGAGAATCATCAGCAAAGTTCAGCAAAAGGATTCAAAGCCGCTCTGCAAAAACCTACAGGCAACACGTTACAGAGAAGCCCCTGGATCCCAGGGGGACCCTCCAAGCTCAACCAAAGTTCCCAGTCCCCCTCACGTCCCAGGTAGGTGGGTAATAACAAAGGCAGAGAGGCTCAAAATTTAGTCCAATCAAATAAACTAAGTTTCACAAGGTCTGAAAATGCAGCGGGGAAAGCACGTTTTCAGGCTTGCCTCTCTCCTATTCATGAGTTTCTTGGCTAATGGTGGAGCTGCTACAGCTGCACATCCAAAAAGCTCATGAAAATGAGACTCTGCCTGAACGAGAGCCTCGCACCCTGGCAGCGACTGGAGAGGATCAAACAGGCAACAGCATTTGGATCACAGATGCTGTGGAATGTTTTTACAATTACAGTTGATTTAATGCAAGATAAATAAGGCTTTGGAGACACTTTAACATCTATTGATTCATATGAAAAGGAGTGTACATAAAAAGATTTATCTAATTGCCTTTGCATTTTAAAAGTGTAGGTTACAGCAATTAATCACTGGGAGCAGAGGCATGGGAACGTCTGGGAGATGCAGAGTGTGGCAGCAGGGAGACATACAGAGGTTTTGGAGCAAGGTTAACGGGGAACATCACGTTCAGATGAGAAAGTCTGAAACCAGGTGTGATGACATCTGCCACCCGAAGTGCCGAGCGGCCTCCTGCAGGAGTACAGGCACAAGGAAGCCAGCCATGGCTCATCCCATCCTCCTGTGGGTGATCCTCCACCCAGACCTCAAAGCCCAAGAGCCTTCCAGCAGGTTCCACAAGCACTTGGAAGAAGCAGCTTCTCCTCGGGAGCTTCCCCAACACGATCAAATACTGACCCACCGACTCTGTCCCCCTTGTTTTTTCCTGATGTCTTTTCTCATTCTCCTTCATTACCGCAGCAGACAAGCCACGCTGAAGCCCTGTTCCCTTCCTGCACGGAGCTGAGGATGGCTCGCCGTGTCCAGGTGTGTGACACGGGCCCTCTACAGCTCCCCAAAGCCACAGCAACGTGCTGCTTCTGGAGATGGAGGCACAGCTACGTGAAGGAAAGGAATCCTGCGGCATTCTCTTCTCCAACACACAATATTTTCCCTACTTTTCACTATGATTCTTAACAACCAACACTCTTTGTGAGGTTTAAAAAAAAAAGGCTTAGTTTTACAAGCTAGTTATCAGCTCCATACTCCTCCTTTTGCCACCAGTGAAGGGGAAAGGCAGTAGTCCCTCCAGACACCATCTCCCCCAGGGTCAGAGATGGGGTGCGAGGAGTGACCCCCCAGCACAGCTCACCTCAGAGCTTGTTCTCATGGATTGCTCTGACACATACAACACTGCTCTCATGTGCATGCAACATCACCCTCCTGGAAGAGCAAAGTGTTGGTGGGTCCCCATCATCAGCTCCACACCTTCCTGAGCCTCCCTCTTCTAACCAATTCTCAGGTCTGCCCTTCTCAGTATCACCTCCCCATCTGATACTACTTTCAACCATTTGTTCTTACATTTTAACGGGGAGGGGTATTTACTTTTTAAGCCCATCCACCCCCAGGAATGGGGACATTCACTTAGGACAAAGGAAATGGTCTCAAGTTGCAACAGGGGAGGTTTAGGATAAATATCAGGAAAAATTTGTTCACCAAAAAGAGCTGTCAAGCCTTGGCAGAGGCTGCCCAGGGCAGTGGTGGAGTCCCCATCCCTGGAGGGGTTTCAAAGCCGGGCAGACGTGGTGCTGAGGGACATGGGTCAGTGGGGTTTGGGCAGTGCTGGGCTGATGGTTGGACTCCAGGATCTGGAAGGTCCCTTCCAACCTGGATGATTCTCCAATTCTCAATATCATTGTGGGGAAAACAACAAAGCCAACTTGTGGACACCATGATGATGTCAAACCCTACCTAAGATAACACACAAGCCTTATTCCAATGAATACAACCCTCCAGCCGCTGTTATTTGAAATATTTGCAAGTACTGATAAATAATTTAAAGGTCATGCTTCTTGCAATTATTTAATAAACATGAAAAACTGCAGAGCATTTTTAGATGTCACAATAACCTCGCATTAATGTGATTTATTACTTCACGGCCCCTTTTTAAGACACGGTGTTGGTTACGCTGAGGCACCTATCTGGCCAGGGACAGATGTCCCAGTACTGAAGCCAACCCAAGTGATGGGTCTGCTCTGGCAGGGGAAGTGAAGCTTCCAGAACCCACAGCAACCATGGGGGCAGCGGGTGATCCCTCCCCAGGGTGATCCCTCCCCGGTGCTCCCCGCCGGAGGATTAGTGCCTCGCAGGAGTTGAAACCAGACAGAGCCCTGCCCTAATGCCCGGGCTTCAGAGGATGCTCCCAGCCAGACCCACAGAAAGTGGGTCACCTCACAAGTACGATCTCTGCTCATGGTAAATAACATCTGGCTCGTTTTAATTGCGATCCAAACCGCAACTGGGAGCCGAGGGCTGGCCCTCTGCTCTCTCTGGAAGGTGGGCCCACAAACACTGGAACTAGACACACTTTTTATTATTTCTATTTTCTTTTAACCCAGGATGCATTAAAAGTTCTCCAGCACTTTTTTTAGTTTCTGTAGCCAAATATGCAAATTATCCCGATTACTACTAAATCATTAAATCTAAGATATGTACAACATTGCTACATCAATGATAACGGGGAGCTGGGAGAACGGGGCGCTCTCTCCAAGTCCCACACACCCGCGTTGTGGAGCAGGGGCTGCTCCGGAAGGGCAGGTTGCGATTGGCATTCAGCAGCCAGTTCCGAGTTGGCACCGGTGTGCAGAACAGTAATTATTATTTCATGTCCCACTTTGTCACACGGATGCTGTACTTGACTTGCAGCAGCAAGAACGTCCTTATCACTTAACCCAAACGAGACCTAAAATAAACTTACACGAGAAAAATTAAAAATGAAGGAAGATGCTGAGGACTCCGGGTGTTTCACACCACTTCCAACCGTAAATTGGATCTTACTCTGAATACAGATTTCACTGCTGCCTCCCTCGCTCCTCTGCATTTGTAACCGGGCTCCCATCCCCATAACAACTGGGAGGTACTTAAAGTCAGGGGACGAGTACAGAAGAAAAAACACAACGAAGAAAGAAAAATGAGCAGCTTTTGCCTATTGAATACACAATTTGGGGGTGATTTATTCTCATACTTGAATTTCAGATGAAGTAGCTTGAATGTTTAAAAAAACATATATAAATTAAACCCCAAGCTACACTGCTTTTTCCAGCCTTTGGTATCACTTTGCCTTTCAGCACAGAAGTACGTTGACTCCTTCACAACATGGTCTCTTTCAGACAGTTCTTTAAAGAAAGAGCCAAATTCCTTCCCAGTCATCATGCTTAAATAACAGGAACTAATTTCCACCCCCTGCTTTGTGTGTGTGTGTATTTTAAACCCCTTTTTGTTTCATCTCCCCTCCAATTTTTCCCATTGAGCAAAACCTTCAGACACAGGATGAAGAAGGGGGAAGACAAGTTATTTTTACATGTATTCAAGGATTATGCAGAATAAAAAAAGCTTCCCCATAGAAATTGTACTGAAGTACCCTGTCAGGCATGGCAGAAGTAGCTTTATCACAGCAATGTTCTAATCACAGATGTTTTTATACCTTTTCCCATTTTCCCCCCGCATCTATGAAGAAGTGAACCAAGATCAGCATCACTCTAACACCCACGTTTGCAGGAGAACAATGCTGGGAGCATCTCTCCAAAGCAAGCCCTGAGGCTGACCCAGAGGAGCACCAGAGGGGACAGGAGATGGTGAGGCTGGGTGAGGTGGGAGTTGAAGGAGGCTCAGGGCTGCTTCCCCATGGGAGACCCTCCTCTCCCTCACCATCACCCCGTGCTGGGGTCCCGCTGCAGGATGGGTACCACCCACACAGAGTGATGGTCCACAAGGCACCAGCCCCCAAAGGTCCCACCCGCTCAGCACATCTCCAGTAGCCACAACCCCTGCAGAACAAGAGAGGAGGCTGCCTCTTACAAATCCGAAGATTGTTTTCATGATCCATCTAATCTGCGCTATTAATAAAAAGTAGACTGAACCCTTCTGGCGCAATTCATTTCTCACTTCCACTTTCAAGTGGGCTCTAAATGCAAGAAATCATGCCTGCCCAATTAATCACGGTGCTGAGCATCTCTAATACCTGGGGAGAATGCAAAGCCACAGCTACAGCAAAGTTTAAATTAAACACTTGAGATAAATTAAGAAGCGCTTTAGGAAACAGTGGCAGTTGTCCAGTAGCAGGGAAGAACTAATCTCCTACCATTTTCTTTGGTTTTTTTTCTTCCCTGGAATTTTCTCATAAAAGGAGAAGCTGCTCATCAGCTACTCTAAGGCTTCCTGAGTCTTGCTGACGCTGCCCTTCGCGAGTAGGAAAGTAGTAGTCTCCTAAAGCCCACTGCTACACATTTAAGTTCCAAATTATTTTCATTTGCACCCCGGTGACACAAACAGGCTCTCACATATGGTGTCAACGTGTTAACTGAATTTTCTCCACCTTCTCCTGTTTAAGCTCGATGGCGGCTCGGCAGTCCTGCCCAGAAGCAGCTGAATATACCATACCGTGTTCGCTCTACACTTCGGGAATTGTCATACTGCATCTGTGGGATTAAATTTTTTAAGGAGTTGTCAAGTTTAATTGGAGAGTTCACACAGTCCCAGCTCTGGTGCTGTGATTTATCCAGCAAGTGTTTCTCTTTTACCACTTTACACTAACTCACAGATCTAAATAAAACCATCTGTGAACAAAGCCCGTGGAATCAGGCAATCCGATCGGAGTGCATTGGTTTTCCCAAGGTTTGATTCGTAGCTTGTGCTGTTCACCGGGTGTTTGACTGTCTTTAAAACTTTTCTGCAGGTTCAGTAGATGGTGATGTGAACAGAGATTACTCCCACCAAGGCAACTGGTCAATGCTTGACGTGCTCCAGCCCTGCCCCAGCACCCTCCAGGCGACAACATGACTCTTTGAGCCATAACACCCAATTTTCTTCAGTCCTGGGCAGCAGAAACATTGGGAATGATGCACCTGGAGGAGAAGCAGCGTTGTCCACCTGTGTCCCTCCTGGACCTCCTATGTTCCCAGGCTGGGGCATGGGCAGCATTGTCCTCCCTCTCTCCGAACATCATCCCCTTCCTCCCCCCAAGGGGCTGTCTCTGGAACCCACCACAGCCTGAACAGACACCCTCTCCTGTCTGGGTAGAAGTACACACACACACACACACACACACAAATCTCTATATAAATGAAGTTTCTGTTTGGAATATTTTGTGACCTTCAAACTTGTTAACTGAGCAACACAGGTCAAGCTGGGACCAGAGCACGAGTTTGAACAGAAAGGAGGTATTTAGTATCTAAAAGGCACTTTAAGACCTCTCAAGAGAAGGAGCTTCCTCTGCCCAGTGACTGAAGGTTCCTACAGCCTTAAACACACAAACGAGAAGCAGAGAGCATTCCAAACGTGCACGGCCCAGGGGCTTTGCAAACGCCCAGGGCCCCCCAGTTCTGTGAAGGCAGATGCTCAGACATGCCCTTTACACAGAGCAACGTCTCACTTCTTGTTTTGGGGCAGCCCCAGCCAACCAGCTGTGCTTGGGGGCATCTTTCCTAACACCCTTTAGACTGGCAAGCGCCAGGTATTTGTGGGAGACCACGCGTTACCCATCTCCCCAAGGACCAAGGGGACTAAACCTGCAGTTTCACACGAGCCAGAGCCCTGCCTTCACAAAACATGCAGGGATTGCTGCAATTCCACAGAATTGATTTGAATAAGTTTCTCTAACATCATCAGATGCAATAGAGCCGATAGAAATCTTTTAAATGGGTACAGAGAAGGGGAGATGCCATTTTTCCCAGAAACATGATTCATTTCTTCACTCGGCAGCAGATGAGCTTCCAAGGGCTCGGGGTGTGGGGCCATGCTCAGCCTCTGCTGGTTTTAAGGCATCTCTCCAGGGTTTCCAGAAGCTGCCTCAGCACCCACTGCCTCCCACCCACTCACTTTGCCTCCAGCAACGCTCTCCCCACCTGCAGCCTCTAAGCTAATACTGAGTGCAGGACAAGACTGCCGAGCCAGGGCTTGAGTCATAAAAGCCTTTTGCAGCGTGTGCTTTTACCTTGGGGGTGGGAAAGAAGAAAAAAGCCAACAAAACCCACCCAAACACCACCACCCCACCGAATTTCCTGAGGTTCCAACCGCATCACAAGGGGTTCTGGGGGGATTAACCCTTCTCTTGCCCCACACGAAGCAGGATGCCCGCAGGCAATGGGAGCCAACGGGGAGGACACGTGCACACTACAGGCTCATTCACAGAGAGAGAAACCACTCTGTGAGGTGAAAAGTGAGATAGTTCAGTCTTTCAAGTATTAAGAGCTCTCATTTGTACATATTTATTCTACTGGCATAAAAACAGTCCCCTGGAAAGCCATACAGTAATCCATAAAGAGAAAAATGGAAGCTGAAACCCCGCTCTTCACACAGCAGTGGTGGGAATTGCCCCAGCACAGCGGGACGTTCCCTGCCAACACCAGCAAGGCCTGAAAATGATGTCTTTGGTATTTAAACACAGTTGTGTCTACAAAAAACACCCCCCAAAACTAGGTCAAATGTTCCATCATATCTCTGCCTTTCCAGAGCCCTCTGACAAAGGCAGCTGGCATAAACTGCAAGGATGAAGAGGGCTGAAGGGGTTGTCAGGGTTTGGCCTCAGACGATGACCCAGGTGACCCGGGTGGCAGCCACTCTCTCTGGAGCGCCTCCACAGCCAGGATGGGAGAAATGGGAAGAAAAAGGCAAAACTGGTGGGTTGGGACAAAAAGGCAGTTCTCAGAGAGACCTCCCTCGGCAGTACCTTGGTCACGCCTAAGGACGGGACTACCTGACTTCAGGCTGATTTTCTGTGCTTACCATGTCCAGCTTACACAGTCCAACTGCATTCTCTCTTGTTAATATGCACTGGAATTTGGGAGACCTGACCCATTCCAGCCAAGTGCTCAGTTGGCAAAAGAAGGAATTATATGGAGAGGCAAACAGGGTTCAAACTTAGGAAAGTTTCAAAGTTCAAATTCCGTTCAAACTTAGGAAAACCAGCAAACTTCCATCTTCATATTAATTCATGGCTTTAAGCCTGTGAAAGTTGAGATGTTCAGACCAGCTTGGCCATCACTTCTTTCCCCTATTACTTCTTATTGTGAAGCCACAGAGCAGGGATCAGAGCTCATTAAAGATAAAGTCTTTATTCCAACAAGTACACAATCCGGCTGAGAATGCGCTTCACAAATCAGCTCAGGCAGGCTAGCCTCCAACATCTGCATTTCTCACATCTGTCTTTGGGACTGCTGGCAAACCACGTGCCCACCGTGGTGTTTAATGGTACCAAGCTCCACCTCTGCCCGTTCTCAGAAGGGGCAACTCCCCGACCTGAACTGCCCGACTCCGGGCTATGGTGAGCGCTGCTCCTCTTCCCCTGGGCACCCCCTTTCCGGGCTGAAAACATCTGTAGAGGCAGAACTGGTTCACAAGGCAGCGTCTGTGATTTGTGCATGAAACAGCAGCACAAGTGGAGGGACGACAGTTGAGCGTGTCCCGCACAGGCCAGGGCAGCCCCCAGCCCTCATGGGAAGGGTTATTAGTGCCACAAAGCATGAACAATATTAAACATGTATTTCTCAATTAATTCTAAAGGCAGGGTCTAAATACTCTGGTAAAAAAAAGAAGTTTAATTTTGTGGTGAAGATTTCTCAATATTTTCACGCAGCCCTATTTCTCTTCACTAGATTCCCTTTTAATTGAAAGCTAATTAACACTAGATGGGAGGGAAACCACCTTTATACCAAAGGAAAAAAACCAACCCAATCTCATCAGACCAGGAGCCAGCCTCCCATGGCCCCGTAATTGTGGCCATACGTAACCAGGAGAATAACACACGGTTGGCCACGAGCTCAGCTTGACCCGGTTAACCATGAGCACAACGTTTTCATACCCTTCCCCCTGAAGCCATTCGTTAAAGGGGCTCTATGACGGCTCTTCATGCAGCAGTGAATTGCACTTAATGAAACCATGCATCTCAGCCCGGCATCCCAATTCTCCTCGTCGACTTCAACCATAAATCTTTACATCTTTTTCCTCAGGGTAAAGTATTAAGGAATCATTTTCCTCGCCAAAATAATGGCTTAGAAGATACACATTTTTATATAAAACGTGTACAAGGAAGAGCTCTTTTCCTGTGACACATTCTCATTTGTTAACGTAATTTTGACAGCCTTATTCCTGGGTGCAACAGTCTGAAGACGTAGATGCTAAGCAGTGCTATAATTAGCACACAATTTACTCTAAACCCCGTTCCAAAATAACGAGATACGCAGATGGAAAAACTGCTGGACTGACAGGGGAGATGGCAAAGAGCCCCAGAATGACCTTGGTCTGGCTGCCAGCCACAGAGCGGGTCTTCTCCTGTGTTTCTGGACAGGGAACTGGGATTGGTTGGATCACAGCAGAGTTTCCCAACTCAGGTGTCTGGGGCAGCTTGGGTTAAACTTGTCCTTGTCACATAAGACCAGCGTCCCAAGGCAAACCCCAGTGGGGTTTCAAAGCAGATGACCTGAACGCTCCAGGCAACCCAACAGCACTGGGACCTGCAGGATGGATCAGGGCAAAGAGACACAGGAGAGGGGACCTCAACCAGCTCTGGACAAGCCCCACACCAGCCCACAGTAATTAAGCACTAAACATTCACCTTTTGCTTTCATTGCTTTGTAGGAAAAAAGAAAAATAAAGAAAAAACAACCAAACCAACCAACCAACCCACCCTCTTTGATGAGCCGTGCTGTACAGGGGCCTCACGGAAGGAGAAAGCAGAGCTGCTCCTGCTTTAATAGCTAATAGGATCTCTTGGTGGGCCCTTGGAAAGGTAAAGGGTTCCATAACCCTGGCAGCACATCATACCCACCCTGCCATTAATATTTATGTGTTTGTGTTCCACATTAGTGCAGCTACTTCAGTAGAGCAGCCTGGGAAGGTTGGCAGGTGAACCCCGGAGCTGAGAGGGCCGTGTCTTTTGGGAAGGCTGCACTCTGCTTCCCCATGAAGTGCACAGGCTGAAGCAGATCACTTTGGTCATTCTGGGAAGTGCTGGGAAGCCTTTAGACAGCTCAGTTGGTTTTAAAAGCATTTGCTGTGATGTATAATGGCCTGTTGAAGTCCCCAGGCTTTTGACTCAGACCAGTTGTTTACATCTAAATTACATTTCTTCATTAAGCTCAAACTTTAATTCCCAATATATTAAATTTGTGTTGTTCAAAACAATGAGTTCTTTTTTTTTCTTCTTTTTTTTATTGGCTTTGTTCCTACAACTATTAGATTAAGGATGTCATTAAAAAGTTGTCAAGGCTTTCCATAGACATAGTTTGGTAGTTATAAACAGACCAGAGTTTCACATTAATTTAGAGAGGAAAAAAAATCCACTCTGTATTTGGTGCCTCGTGTCAGTCCATTGTGTCGTATTAAAAGATGGAACTTTCACACTGGATGAAGGAGGCCCATGGGAAGAGCAACTGCTGAGGTTCACGACACACTTGGTGTGTTCCTCTAATGCATCAGACCCCAGAGACCAGCTCTGGGTTTGGGTCTCTGTTCTCCCTCCCCTCTTTACTGGTGTACAGAAATCAGTCTGATAAGAACCTTCCTATTTCTGCCTGTTAGAAGCTCGCTTGCTTTTGTTCCTGGTGAGTACCAAGGTGAAACCAGGAGCTATTTGCCATAAAATAAGCAAGCCCACCTTTTCCAGAAGAGTTGCATCTGGAACGTTGTCTCCAGTTCTGGGCCCCTCAGTTCCAGAAGGACAGGGAACTGCTGGAGAGAGTCCAGGGCAGGGCTACCAAGATGATGCAGGGAGTGGAGCATCTCCCAGAGGAGGAAAGGCTGAGGGAGCTGGGTCTCTTGAGCTTGGAGGAGAGGAGACTGAGGGGTGACCCCATGAATGTTGATAAATATGGAAAGGGTGAGTGTCAGGAGGATGGAGCCAGGCTCTTCTCAGTGACACCCAATGACAGGACAAGGGGCAATGGGTGCAAGCTGGAACATGGGAGGTTCCAGTTAAATATGAGGAAAAACTTCTTCAGGGTGAGGGAACCCCGGCAGGGGCTGCCCAGGGAGGTGGTGGAGTCTCCTTCTCTGGAGGCATTCCAATCCCGCCTGGAGGCGTTCCTGTGTGACCTGCTCTGGGTGTTCCTGCTCCAGCAGGGGTTGGACTGGAGGAGCTTTCAAGGTCCCTTCCAATCCTCGATACTCTGTGATTCTGTGATAGTCAGAGCAATGCTCAGCAGCTCACAAGCAATAAACTAACGGCGCACACAAGGCATGATGTGATAGGAATCCTTTCCTGCGTTATCTCCAAGTGCAGGAATACTTGGTAAATATTTATATTGAAATTCCCAAGAGCCTAAAAAGCTCTGGGGCCAAGGCTTTCAATGCACACAAACACACAAAATATATGTTATGCAGACACAGACAGACTGTTTTCTGAAGCCATGCTTGGTGGGTTGCACAGAGGTAGGCAGACACTGCGTGTATTAAGGCTTTAAGGAGAGATCTCTTCAGTGGTGTGTCAGACCCAACCCACCCCCTGCCGCCCACGGGCACAAACCCAGAGTGAAGCCGAAGGAGAAGGGGACAACGGCTCTCTAAGTCCAGGGGCAGAGTTTGAGAGAAGTCTCCAAACTCACTTGATGGTCTTCTGGCAGCTCCCGGGCACAGTAACAAACAGCGTGGCGTGTATGTGCCAACAACTGCAAGTTTGCGGAGAAACTCGGCTAAAAGCGACAAGTTCAGGCAACGATTCGCACTCTGCCCCCTTCTCCCAAGGCAGGGGCTGGGGACAGCTCAGGGGGGCCAAGGAGCACTGAGGGGCTGCCAGCCCGGCAGGGCTCCAGCCCTCCCGCATTGGGCAAAAGCGACCATGGCGCAGCCTGCCACCGCGGCGGGCTGGCACAGGGACCCCCCCCAGCCAGCCCTTGCCCCCACCGCCCTCCCACCGCCCGCCAGAGCCGGGTACCGCGCAGCGGTGAGCCAGGGCAGAGGAGTCCTCGGGGCGCATCGCTCCCATCCCGGGCGGGGAGCGGTTATGGGGAAAGAACGAGCTAATTCGGTCCCCGGGGAGGGTGAGCTCCCTTTGGCTGTGGATCCCAGCTCCCAGGTGGAAACAGATTGCTGGTTCGGGGAAGCCAGCTCGCTGAGGAGCAACTTCCCGACATATTAGGTTGTCGGATTGTTTGTTTTTTTTCCCTGTTATTAATATTTTTACGGCTCTATTCACGAAGCCAGTGGCTGACGAGCCGGGCAATTGGCATAGCGGGTCGGGAGGGAGCTTGGTGCACCCCCTGCCGTGCAGCTCCCCAGCACCGGGGAGGAGGAGCGGGGTCCTGCCACACGCCTTCCCGAAGACGCAGCGTTGTCCCCCGCCAGCTCCCAGCACCGCCGGTACCGGCGCCTCCCGCACCTTCAGCTCCTTCCTCCGCCACCGCCGGGATGCGCGGCGTTCGCCAAAGGCGAGCGGGGCGGGGGAGGCTGGGCTGCGAGAGAGAGAGCGGTATTTTTTGGAGCGGGAAAGCGGCAAGGCCGGGTGTGCGGGGACGACCGGGTGTGCGGGGACAGCCCGCTCACAGGAGGGCAGAGCACAAACTGCTCTACGAGTCCCCCGAGCGAAACAAAGGGACGAAGAGGACCTTAAGCACCGCCATCAGACAGCAAAGGGCAACCCGAGGGCAACCCCAGGTCGCCAACGCTTTTCCTGCGAACAGGCATTCTGCCCCAGGAGCAGCGAGGTGCTCTCGGTAATTAACCCATTAGCGGCTGGTAATGAGTCAGGGGCGATTCGGGGGCAAAGCCCCAACAGCCCTCACAATACAGGCTGTCGGGCGGGAATACCGCACCGGAGCTGCCTGGAGGTTACTGGTCTGGATAGACAGGAAAACAGGCTATAAGTAACTCACTGGAAGCACTGAAAGCATTCAGCAGAAGAGGGGTTTGTGCCCCAGGTTGTACTGTGGGCAGGAGGCCCTGCCTTCTGCTGAGCTCCACCAGGAACCAGGGGAGACCTGTTGTACCCAGCTCCCGAGCAGCTCCTGGCACATCCCCTGACCCCGGCTATTCATCCTCGGCGACACCCGCACAGGAACGACTCGACCGAGATCCCGGCACACCCGTCGGCCATTCCCGGCCGGTACATGGCCTAAATCCAGATGGGTACCCCGCCCCGAGGGCCACCAGGTGGAACCAGCAGAGGAACAGACTGGGGTTTTACAGTCTTTCCACCCCACGGATGTTTCATGCACACGCATTTCTCGCACGTTTACGTAACAAAATTCTGTCCTAGAACAGCCTCAATTCTACCTTCTTTTTTTAATAAGAGACGATAGCTTTCATTTTACCTACGTCTCTCGCTCACGCACATTAGCAAGAGACTCCTTTCAGCAAAGAAAAGGCAATTTGAACGTTATTCATTATCCAGAAACCTCCTGAGCCCCCGGGTCAGTCCAGCTAGTGCAGAAAAGTAAGTAAATAAATAACAGAAGCGTATCCAGCACTCACCCTCTGGAAGTTCTGAGCAAGTTTCAGAAGAGTTTCATTCCTTCTACGCCCTTTGTTTCCTCAGTCGCGTTTCGCTCCAGCACGCAAACCCCCCTCAACTTATCATACCTTCTCCGAGCAGCATTATCCTGCAACTATTCCCCGTTTTGGAGTAAAAAGTTAAGAGACCAGCACAAAGCTCCCCGTGCTCTCTCCACCTCCTCCTCCCTGACCTAACAGTGCTGTAATGCCCCGCACCTGGGGCTGGCTGGGGCTTCCTGGCCCAGGTGCGGCCGCTCTTTAGTCAATGACCACCTCCTGCTGGGGAGGGGGGCGGGGGGAATTGGGGCTAAAAAGCAAGCGCAGGAGCCGGGAGCGGTTTATCCTGGCTGGCTGTGATGGGGACGGGTCACGCTGCGGTTACCTTTCACTGCCCTTCTCAGCCGTGCCCTCGTCTCTGCTCTTGCACCCAGGGTGTCCCTAGGGCTGCAAGGAGTGGGTGGGCAGAAGGACAGGGCAACGGTAGTGAGATGCCAGCACCTCTCGCAGGACCAGGCAGCTGGTGTGGTGGGTCTGGGTGAGGAGGAGGCGGCAGGACACGTTCGTCTTTGGGAGCAAGGCAGGATCCAGTCAGGTGTGCAAGCACCTGGAAGTGTTAGTTAATTAATTAGCTGCCGGTAGTTACCCTCCAAGCATCCCTCCAGGTGTCCCGAGTAGATAACTATCGTACGGGGGGGTGACATAACGCCTGTCGTCCCCTGCCTCTGCTGACGGGGGGGTCACACGGGTGACTCCGCGACCCGTTGGACTGATCCCGTTCCCCCTCAGCTCCCTTGTGCGGTTGAAATGAGTCTCCCGTGAGCCCCGCTGGTTCCTTAGCCCAGCACTGGGCTTTTACGTGCCGTTACTCCCTAAAGAAGCGGTGGCTCCGCTCCCTGGGCACTTCTGGCCGGGACAGTGTCCTTTACACCCCGGCGGCCGCCGCTCCGGCACCCTGCGGCGCGGTTTGCAAGATCTGCCACTCAAAAGGCTCGGCTTGCTGGAAAAAATAATTCAGTGAAGGGAGGGAGAGCAGTGGTTTCTGTGCAGGGCAGCTCCGGTCACCTCCGCAGACACAGGGTCCCCCTGCCCTGCCCTCCCCCGGACCCTGGTGCCACCCCCTGTGTCACCCCAGCTTTGCAGCAGGGCCCGTCAAAGGCTGCGAGTGTCCCGTTCGGATACGGGTGGCGGGTGAATGCGGTGTTTAGGCTGCTGTGCGTGAACCCGGCGGTTAGAGCAAAAAGAGCTGCCCTTTCCACCTGACCCCAGCGGCCGGAGAACAAAAGCAGCAAACGGTGGGGCTCAGCCGTCGATGATCTGCAGAGGCCTGAGCGGCGCCTGGCAGAAGACTTCAAACGCAGCGTGTCCGGGGTCTGCCATGGAAAGAAAATGCTAT
>VZTM01037583.1:142761-197492 GCA_013400555.1 Jacana jacana
CCCCCCCAGCCAGCCAGGGCTTCCCGGGCGGTGGCTTGTGTCCCACTGGCCCTGGGGGACAAAGAGAGGCTGCTCTTCCCTGGATGACCCTGGATCTCCCAGGCTTTTCACCCATTTACGAACATTTTCTCCCTTCCTCCTCCGCTGGATGGTGTGACCAGTTAGCACAAACACCATTCTGCTCAGCTGGCCCAGCACCGGGTCCTCAGCCGGAGGGCAGTGGGCACCGGGAGGACAGGCTGCCCTGTCCCCTGTGTCCTCCTCCCCGGGCACAAGGGACAGGCCAGCACTGCCCCCGGGGCTGGGGGGATTCGGGGGCTTCCCGCAGCATCAGGCCCTTACTTGTAATTGACAGTTTTCCTGCGAGCACTTCCCAGCCAAATCAAGAGATTGTTCTCCAAAGACAGGCAGCTGCGTAAATGTCAAGAGCTCAAAAAGTAAATTATAGTGCAAACAGGTTTGATATTTCTATGAAATGAAAGTTAAGCACATTTCTTTTTAAAATACAGAATTTTATTTAAAGCAAGTGAAACCCTTCTATTGTGACCTTTCTGGTATTCCAAACAGTGACGAATTTGGTCATTACAAATAACCTTTTCCTGGCGAGAGCTTTACCCATTGGGACTTCCTCGCACCGATACACCTAAATTAATTTCCAACTTACAAGCAATAAATAATATCAAAATCTTTAAGATACCTCTTCCACAGTGAAATATGAATAATGCAAAACCAACAGAAAAGGCAGCACCTTTTCTGTGTAAGGTGCCCCCCTGGAAGATGTAGTTTTGTAGCACAGCTTCCCAGGAAGGCAACTCTGTCGCCCCTCTGCAATTCCAGCAGCAAATAAGTATTCCAGGGTCTGCCTCCCTGTTTGTCTCTGCAATTAACCCGGGGGTGAGAACGAGATCATTAACCTGGGAATACTTGCCTGTTCAGAGGCAAGTATTGCCTGCATCAGCCTGCAGGGCCTTGTTAGCCAAACTAAAAATGTCCCTAATTTTTCATCTTGCTTTCAACTTTACACCAGCAAACATTATTCTAGACATGTAAATTAGAAAGAAAAAATCAATGGACACTAAATGGAACCCAAAACTCAGGGTGGTTAACCCACGGAGCACCAAACCCTGTCTCACGAGGCAACCACCCAACTAACGCAGTGCTTTCTGAAGTGAGCATTACCCTTTCAGCAACAGCCACCTAAAACGTGATGGTGGTGTTCCAGGCACAGGTCCTGTGCTGTCTCCTGATGGTGGTGGTCCAGGCAGGGGTCCTGTGCTGTCTCCTGATGGTGGTGTTCAGGCACAGGTCCTGTGCTCTGTTCTGCTGTGAGCCTGGTGGCACAGAAAGCCAGGGACAGCCCTGCCCAGTTGGTCTGTGGCTACATCACCAATGGCCTTATCAGCCATGCAGGTGGCTGAAGTGGGGAAGCTGGCTCTTTTTCCTTATTGGAGCAGCACTCGGTGCCTTCAGCTGAGAGGTGCAGTGTAAGCTGGGGCTGGACAACAAAAAGCCACCATGACACCCTGTTTCCACTCTGAAATAGCTCCTGGAAATAAAGGTGCTCTCCTTGGGACAGGCAGCATGAGGAGAAGGAGCAGAGAAGCTGAGGAGTGATGAACCCCCTTGCCCTGCTCCTCCTCATAGCATCCTCTGGGCACCGGCTGCCCATCCAGCAGGTCCCCACTGTGGGGACCGTCCCAGGGAGGGGACAGGACATCTTCCTGGGGACCTCACATGAGGATGCAGTTGAAGATGAACTGCCCAGGGATACAGATCCTGGTTGTTACTGAGCCTTGGGGAGCTGGGGATCCCATCTCCCAGCTTGCAGTACATGGAAGGAGCTGGAGGAATGGGACCCCAGGTTCTCCAACATCCTCGTGGTGAAAGGGAGAGCCTGGGGATACTCCAGTCAGAGCAGCTTCCTCCAAACACATCAGCCTGACCATGGTGTTCCCCTGCTTGCATGGGGTAGGGAACACAAATCCCACCAGGGAGCAAGGACATAAAAGGCGTGGGCAGATAACGGAGGGTTTCTTTCTGCCTGTGAGGGGCAGCTGGGCTGCTCCATCATCCCCCAGGCTGGGGACTCGCGCTGGAAGGTGTGACCACCCACAAGCCCATCACACCCCATGTCCTAGCAGACTGCCACGTCTCCTATTGCTCTGAAAGGCTCTGCTCAGTTCTTCGTGCACAGTCATGGTCCAAATCCTTGCCCCATGCATCTGTCGATGTAGGGACGGCACCAAAGACCACGGGGGTCCGTAGCAATGGCAAAAGAGGGAAGACAAACTTGTCTTTCCTCATCGTCATCCCTACTGTTGGAGAGACACACTGTGTTTTTGCTGTACTTTGAAACAGTTTTCATTAGTTAGGACTCAAAAAGAACTAGTGTAAAATGACAGTACATTTAAAAATACTGATAACAACTTCTTTCATCTTTCATACTGTTCCATAAGTATAGCCTCTGCTTTACATTCCCTAACAAGATGTAGCGTTTGCTATTTAATTATATCCAGTGTAGGAAATACAATATCTGCTCCGTTATTGAAAAAAACAGCATGTAATGAAGACTAACATGTTAGAAATTTTCAGTAATAATTAAACACTTCAGCTTACTCGATTTAATTAAGACATTTAAGCACTGCCATTTCGGAGGCGAGTCTCATGTACTTCTGTGAAATCAACAGGTCAAATCCTCGAGGAAATCACAGCGATGGTGGGACCGTGTTTTGGGAATTGCCCTCCAGACTGTGCTCCCTGCTCCTCATTTAGGCTCCTTCTTCTGTCTGCAGAGCCCCGTCGCTGCGGGACGGACACTCCTCTGCTTGGAAACAAGAAGTGCTGGAGCGACGGCGTTGGGGTGTGGGAGACAGACATGGCCTGGAACACGGTGCCCGTGAACGGGAGGAGGTTTCTCCGAGCAGGGCAGCTGGGAGAAGCCGTTTCTGTCTGTGAGAAGGACAGCAGTTAGTCCCCGTGGCCCGAGGAACTGGCTGTTGTCAGGCAGGGTGAGGAGCTGCCTGTTGACCAACACCCACTTCCCACTTCTGGCAATTCTGTGAGCCCCCAGACCCACCTTGGGAAGGGCAGGGTGGCTCTCGGGTGCCACCATGGTCCCTGGGGAGGTTTCCCTGTGCAACTTTGGACCAGGAGCCCCCTGGGAGGGTGGTGGTGGCTGCCGAGCAGAGCAGTGGGACAGGCCATGTCTGCTTTGGCATAGCTTGCAGCCCCTGCAGTGCTGTCAGGGGCTCCATAAGAGAGACCTCCTTATACAGACAAGCTGGAGGAAGTAATCAGTGCATAAATCTCCTCACACTGAGACATTAGAGGCAAAATATTTATTAAAGAGTAATATAGTTTTCTAGCTAGAGATGATGCATGGCGCATGGAAGACATCACTTGAATAAACATTGCGGCAGCGTCTGCAAAGCGCTGCGATGGTCATCAATCTGCATTTCAGAGGCACGAGCAATGCCTCTATGGCCAGGTGCTCCTGCTAATAAGAAATCCTTCTGTGGAGCACTGTGCTTAGAAATAACCATCGGGACTTTTACATCCGCGCCTCTCAACCCGACAGACTGACCGGCACCGGGTGGGCAGAGAGGAGCGGGATCTGCAGAGCGGTGACTGGGACCCTGTTGCTGGAAAAGATGAAGCTATTGGGGTTGTGGGAGTGTTTTTGTCAGTGGTGCCCAGGGACAGGACAAGAGGGAATGGGCACAAACTTGTCCACAAGAAGTTCCATCTCAACATGAGGAGGAACTTCTTCCCTGTGAGGGTGGCAGAGCCCTGGCAGAGGCTGCCCAGAGGTGGTGGAGTCTCCATCCCTGGAGACATTCAAAACCCACCTGGACACGTTCCTTGGGACCTGCTCTGGCAGGGGGTTGGACTGGTTGATCTCCAGAGGTCCCTTCCAGCCCCAGAGCATTCTGGGATTCTGTGGTTATATGATTCTGTCATGCTGAAGAATGGAGAGCCCCTGGGGAGCTTTGTTAAGTGAGCAGGATACCTCAATGTACAAAATACAAACTGGGCCCAGTTGAGCATGATGGTTGGACTCGACCTGAAAGGTCCCTTCCAACCCAGGCAATTCTATGATTCCATGATTCTAGTCTATGAGTAAGTAAGAAAGCTATGTAACCCTGGAGCCAGGCACTCTGGTGAGATGCTCCCGGCGATGGGGAGAGGTATCCCGATCCAGGGCAGGACACAGCCCCACAGCAGAGGAGCTGTTCCACAGGGACATAAAAAGGCAGCCAGGCAACCACCCCTCTCGGAGCTGCTGCCATGCCAGCAGGGCACCTATGGGTGGGGTTTTTACAAAGGAAACAGGGCTTTTACAAACCTTGCAGCCCCAAGAAGCCCAAACCAGAAGGAAGGTGGAGTGTGTTGGTCCAGTTCCCAGCAGCTCCCAGTCCTGCCCAGGGCTCTGCAGTGACAGCAGTGGGCAGTCCCTTTGGATGCAATTGCAGCTCTTCTTCTCTGCTGCAGAACTTCAGGGAGGGCAAGGCTCCCCAATTCGATAGTAGCCTCATACATCAACAGTAACCACACCATAGAAAATGAAACTTTTGGACATTGATGCCCCGTTTCTGGACCCATTAAATCGGCAAGCTGTGAGACAAGTTGCCCTTGTTTCATGTGCCACATGCTGTGGGCACTTCAGTAACTCCCTTTTCAACCACCTTAAAGAGAGCTCTGCAATAGCTGCTTGCTCTTCTGCATCTGCTGTTGAGGGTCTGCCAAGGCAGTAGCTTATTTCACTATTATTTTTACTACTGGACTTCAGAGAAACGTTCAAAAACCTGTGTAAGAGTATCTGTCTCTCGTTTTGGAGTCTAACCACCAGGTGAGAAAGAGTTCAGGACAGTAAAGCCTGAGAGCAAGAAGGAATCAAAGTGGTGTTCAGGGAAAAAACAAACAAACAAATAAATAAATAAAAAAGTCCTTTAAATTAGCAGAATTCCTGCCTCTTGGGGTTGAAAAACTTGATCTTCAATTGCCTGCACCTGCCTCAGATTGTTGCTGGGACCCCTGCAGCCCCTGCTCGGCGTCCTCCACCGCCGGGGTCCCTGGCCGGAGCCGGGCCCGAGGGAGCTTGGGAGAGACGGTCACTGTTTAGACGCAGCGCCCAGGTTTTCGGGTGCTGTGGGTGTCCTTGAGGCTGCTCAGAACCAGTAAAGGAAACCTGTGCCCTGAACTCTGCCAGTTCACAGACAGACACGCAAAGGTCTTCATTAATTTGGGTGCGGCAGAGGATTAAAGAGTTGTTTTAGTTTGCATTTAGTGGCGTTATTGTTCTCTTTATCTGTTGCAGTTTGTGAGAAGATTAAGGGAAAGCAGAGCTGAATTAAAGCATTTCACAGAAGAAAGGACTCGGAGAAAGAGGAATTCCCCAATTGTCTGGTTTAGTGAGACCGTCAGTTGTTTCTGCTTTGTCTTTGTCATTCTCCAAATATATACTTATCACCCGCTTAATAACTATTGGAGATGCACCTCCTCTACCCTTCCACCTTCCTCCTTCCTTCCTTCCTCCTGCTTTTCCCTTAACGCTTTCTTCCTGCCTTCATCATTGCCATTGTGACAAATAGAGTTTTACAGATTAAATTGCTTTTCTTGTTATAATTCCAGTGCCATAAGAATGTTAATTAGAGTTGCTTATGTTTCAGAAGCTATTTAAAATGTACTGTGAGATCATCCACTATTCTTCACCTTGGTATGACACTCCCACTATTGCTGCTTAAAAAAAAAGTTCCTAAGATTTGAAGGCAGGGTTTTATTTTTTTTTTTACTCTTTTTTTTCTTCCTTTTTTTTTTTTTTTCTTTTCCTGTGGGTAGTATAAAATGAAAACAAAGTTTAGCTTTCCAAGTTAGGGTCTGTCAAAGTGTCTCTGAAAGTCACAGGCACAAAAAAATCAGCTCTTCCCACAGCTCTGCTGGAAATTTCCATCCCTTCTTCTCTACGGGGGCTCGTCCTCACCAAAGGTTTTGTGGAATGAAGGCGGTAGATGCTTTGCAATTACAGCTTGCCAAAACTTGGAATTTTTTCTCCAGCAATATTCTCACTCTCTGAATATGCCCCACGCTAAAATAAAACCTTTGATTGCTTTTGAGGGAGAGGAAATGCCTTGTGGCTTTTGTTTGGGGTTTTTGGCTGGCTGGTTGGTTTTTGGTTGGTTTGTTTGTTTATTTGTGTTTTTTTTGTGGGGCATGGGGGTTAGAAATGGCATTTTTTTCAGGACTGGGAGCTTCCCTTTCTGGGTGCTGGGGGAGACAGGGCTCTCCCTGGAGCTCGGCCACCTCCCACCGCTCCATCTCCTCCCCGCTCCCGCGGATCGATGTCTCTGCCGCCCCGCGATGGGAGGTAAAACGCTGTCCCTGACCCCGCTGTCTGTGGTTTAACCGGGCACGCTGAGAAAACAGGTGTTTATACAGCAGGAAAATCGTCATTAAAGTCGACAGCATCCTTCCATGGCCTGCCCAAATGGGCTCCCCAGGGCCGGCGCGGCGGCGGCTGCGGCTGGGTGAGGGGTAGAGAGGGAGCGAATTATAAGCAATCCAGCCAAAAAAAAAAATAGATATAATGGCAGAAAATGAATTAAAATTGCAGCCGGCCGTTCCCAGGAAACGGAGTGGGCTGCTCCGTGTGACACAGCCCCTCCTGGAGAGCGGGAGAGCGTTGGCTGCCACTGCTCCTGCGAGAAGCCCAGAGCCCGCCGTGGCAGCGCTCCCGCAGCCGCCGAGCGCGCCCGCAGCGGCGCCCCCCGCTTCTCCTCCCCACGCCACCGAGAATTAAAAGACTGGCTTGAGGAGATCTGCTGGGGATTGTTCCTTTCGAGAGGAGAGAGAAAAGAGAGACACGACTAGTCTTCTACTTCTTTTTTTTTTGGGGGGTGTGTGGTGGTTTTGTTTTTTCTTTTCTTCCTTTTTCTTTCATGAGAGAATACAGAGTAACGCTCGATGGGAAGGATGTTACTGTGACACTGCCGAGATGTGCTGGAAAAAAGGATGGATTCATATAAATTATTTATGATTTAATGTATTATGCTTTAACAGAGCAATTTAAATACAGAGATTCCGGTATTTCTTAACATTATTATGGAGATGTAAAAAAAGCATTAGCAGCAAATACCTGCTGCTAATAAGCAGCTGGAGGATGTTGGAGAGATGTAAGAGAGTTTATTTGGGTGAGAAAAGGAGGAGACTGGAAAAGCCTGGGTCCCACTTGAGGCAGCTCGAGGGCTTTGGGCTCTGCCATCCGTCCAGTGCTGCTGTTGGCTGCCAAAATCCCATCCCCACCCCTGGTTTGGGTCTGTACAAACACAGGGGTTTCACAGCACCTGGAAAGGTTAACAGAGGTAACCATGATGTTGATTGATTTTTTTGAAATGAAGAACCACTAACTACATATATGTGTGTGTGTGTATGTTACACACTAACCTACCTACACATGCACATATATATCATGAAAGCAGCCCAGAGCCGACCCCCCTCACAGGCTGGCTGGGGGACACAGCGCTCCCACCCTTTGGTCCATGACACGCCGTCCTCCTCTGCACCCTCCTCCCATCCCTGCCAGAACACAGGGGACAGCAGTGGGGTTCTTTTCAGACCTGAAATTCTGGAAAAAAAGGAAAAAGAAAAAAAAAACCCAAACAAACCCCAGCCTTCCCTTCACTTCATATTAAGGGCAACCTGGCAGATGGAGCGAGATAATGAAGTGAGAGCAGCCACGTCTCCACCAGCGAGGGTGTCCTGGCTCACTTGGGTATCACGGGTCACAACACACACAACGGCCCCACACAGGTAAACTAAATCCACTTTTATTCCACTCAGCCAATTTCTTTTGGGCACCCACCCTCGGTGAGGACCCCAGGGAGGCAGAAACTCCCACAGGGATGGGCAGGAAGGGGACCCACACTACGCCAAAAAGCGTCGGTTCTCAAACCCTTACTCTTTGGTAGAAATTGGCAGAAATTCCCGCAGAGCAGAGCTGGCCGTGGAGCTGGGGAGGGAGCACGGCTCTGCCTGCCCAGGCTTGGGACTAAATCTGCTGGATTTGGAGTCTGCCAAAAAAAAACAATGCTGGAAGAGACCCTGCCTAGTGGAAAACTCTGCACCAACCCTTGACAAGCTGTTGTCAGTCAAGGAAAATTACCCAGTTATGGCCAAAGGAGACGGAATGGGCAGTTCAGATTTTAAGAACATTGAAGAGAGACCAAAGTACTGGTATCAGCATCGAAAGAAAAGAAAATCTGGGGGCACAGAGGGTGTGGATGAGTCACACTCAGGATGCAAGGACAGCCAGAGGCTCGCTGGGAGTGCGTCTGAAATAAAAGCATGCCTAGCAAATAGGAAGCCCCCATGCTCTGAGTGTAATAAGCAGAAGTGTGTCTGATAAAGTGTGTGACAAGCTTAATTTTCCTGTGTTGGTAGAGCCACAGAGGGTCTGGAGAGATGTACTTGGTCTTCTTGAGAAGCATCATCTCAGAGCTGCGTGCAGCCTGCAGAAAGCTGAGTTCCTTCCCCAGGATAGAAGTTACACGATTCTGCAACTCGACATATGATTAAATACACAAAATGCACAGGTATGAGGTCATGCACATGGGTTGGGGCAATCTCAAGCACAAATCCAGGCTGGGTGGAGGATGGGTAGAAGAGAAGCCCTCAGGAGAAGGACTTGGGGGTGTTGGTAGGTGAGAAGCTAAACAGAGACGGCAATGTGTGCTGGAGGCCCTCTGCTGTGAGGACAGGCTGAAAGAGTTGGGCAGTTNGTCCAACACCAACCGTTCTGTGATTCTATGATTCTATCAAAATCTAAAGTTGACTGGTGTCTCCCTGGACCCTGCCCCAGAGGAGAGCAGATGGGGGGCTTCCAGACCTGCACCCCGCCAGCACACCGGCTGCCTGTGCCCGGAGAGGAGCCGGCAGAACGTCTCCAGGATTATTATGCACCATCAATTTTTCCCAATCACTTCAGCCAATTACTTCTGAGGAGTTTTTGATTAAATTTACATAAAATGCACTCTCCTTCCCTCTACAGCTTGTTTTAGCTGCTGCATTATTGCTATTTCTTGCACGACCCTTTCTGGGAGCGGGGATGATCTCCAGCTGCACAGGAACTTGCCTTGCCTCCAGCAAGCCTTCAGAGAACATGTAAGAAAGCACCTGAGGGTGACAAGGTCCCGGGTTTCCCTCCTCATCTAAGTGGATTCAGAGGTCACAGCCTTTGTGGTGAACCATTGTCACTGTCACTTTAGAGGTATGGAACTTCTGAATGGTTTTATTCCTCTTTGAGAGAAGAGATGAAAGGTAGAGGAAGGCAGGGTTTGGAGGTTCATCTTTACTAGCTCATCACACAAACGTGGTGGGATCCTGCTCAGTGTCCGAGCCCCGAGTTCCTCTCACACCTGATGGTGAGGCACACTGGGCTGTGAGCTGGTGGCCTTGAGCAGGGTCCTGAGTCAGGCCAAGCCCTGGGGCTCGAGGTGGAACAGAGGGGGTTTGTGTGAGCCTACAAGGTTGTCTGGAGCCACTGAGGGGCAAGAGCTGGTTAAACCATCTCCGCATCACCAGGGCAAAAATATGAACAGAAAGGGACAATCTACAGCACTGCTTTTCCTCATGGTGGTAGGAGAGCTCACATAGAAGAGATTCTTTCAGCCCCGAGAGGAGCAATTAACCCAAAGCAGGCACAAATTTGGAGCTGATGAACAAAACCTCACCATCTTGACACAGGCTCTGCTTTACCTTTTTCTGATTTTTTTTTTAAACTATGCATTCACAATTTAAATATAGATTGAATTTACATAATATAATCATTTCCTATCGTTTTTAATCCCACTTTTCTATTATGCCCATGTTAATCAGGCTGTCTGAATACATGAACATAATGATCCCTTCTAGCCTCAAAATCCGCCAGACCCATGTCCAGCTCCTCGGCGGGGCCTGACCCAGCCGGTTCCATCTCCGTTGAACACCCCTACACTGATTTTCACAGCTCTGCATCAGCCCTGTGTAAACATGTTTTCTGGGCCAAACAGGAATTTTGGAATCTGGGTGTCAACTTGCCTTTAACTGGCAAAATCAACCCCTACCATCTTCAGCCCTTCGACTTAAAAAATGAAGCTAGGGCCGCGGTTAGCACAGACTCGGTACAGGCTGGAGATGCTCTGGGAGGAAACCTGCACAGAACCAGCAACGTCAGAGGCTACAACACTGTCCTCCAGTCTTCACCTGTGGAGACAGTTTCTGAGTTTAAATGTTTTACACACTCCAGGATGCCTTTAAAATAATTTATGCATACTTCATGATGTATATTTGAACAGGAACACCTTCAGCAGTCCAGGTGTTTCCTCTTTGTTGGCAAATGCAGGGCAGTGGAGCAGCGATACAGAGCAGCCATCTCGTCCTGCTCTAAGGGGATGCCATTCCTTCCCCTGGATGTGTCACATGGATACGTACCCCAACGGGCAGGAGAAGCAAGGGGCCAAGGAGCCTGTGAGGGGTGTGCTGGCTGTGCAGCCCACACAGTGCCTCCAGGAAAGGAAAAAAGAAAAGGACAAAAAAAGGGCAAAAAAAGCACCAAAGTTGGTATTAAATCTACTTTGGAAAACTGTGACCCACTTCGAAACAACTCACAACATCACCGCCAGCTGACACCAGTCCCATTTCTAATTTTTACTGTCCTGGTTTTTGATGATTTAATAATGTGCATTGTCAAAGTCTGCCTTTAAATTTTAATTGCTAAAATTCATCTTTGAAGAATATTTTTCAGTATCAAGAATGTAAATAGAAATAGGGCCGAACAGGAATAATATGAATAATTCAGCCTTACAATATGCAAGTTTTATACTTGGAAATGAGTCATTCACTCCTGCTGTATATTCAGCCATCACAAAGTGGAGACGTTAAAATATGGAGAAAAAAAAAGTGAATAAGTCATAATTATTTAATGGCATGGTAAGATTAGAAATTTTGAGATTGTATTTTAATTATAACATACCTTAAAGCATGAATTTTATACCTTGAGTTTATAAAAGGGCTGGGGTACTCCCAGTCACGAGGTGCCTGGTGCTGGTGGTGAGTTGGGAGGGTGAGGGCTCTCTGGAAGGGCTCCACATGGGTTCCCTGTGTCCCAACAGGAGATGGGACACTGCATCCAGATGTGACCTGCCTGTCCCAGCCTCAGGGGGGTGACCAGGCTGTCCCTGTCATAGAATAGTTTGGGTTGGAAGGGACCTTAAAGACCATCCAGACACCTCCCACCAGACCAGGCCACATCCATCCTGGCCTTGAACCCCTCCAGCAATGTCCCTTGGTGGGGGATGCAGGATCACTGCCAGCATTGGAGGTGCTCATCTCTGTCAGAGGTTTGGTGGGGACACTGTGGTGGGGACAGGACCTTATGGAAACACTACTGTCCTGCTCTCCATCATCAACACATCTCTGACACCTCTGGGGAAAGAGAAAAGCATGAAAAATTCCTCTCTTGCCTTGTTGACCTGGAGGTGTAAGTCACAGAGTCACAGAATCATTGAACCGTCCAGGTTGGGAGGGACCTTCCAGATCCTGGAGCCCAACCATCAGCCCAGCACTGCCCAAACCCCCACTGACCCATGTCCCTCAGCACCACGTCTGCCGGCTTTGAAACCCCTCCAGGGGCGGGGACTCCACCACTGCCCTGGGCAGCCTCTGCCAAGGTCTGACAGCCCCTTCCATGAAGGAATTGTTCCCAATCTCCATCCTAAACCTCCCATGGTGCAACTTGAGGCTGTTTCCTCTTGTCCTAAAAGAACAAAGCATGAAAACTTCCTCTTTTGTCTTGTTGACCTGGAGGTGTAAGTCTGCTCCTGCAACCAGTAATGTGTTAGATTCCAGCATTGCCTACTTTTGGTAAAATTCCTTTTGCTTCTGTAACTTCTGAATTTCTGCCTTTGTCCCACAGTGGAACACCCTGTCCCAGTGCCCGCCCTGGCCAGTGGAGGAGAAGCAGATCAACACCCTGGTATGCCCAGCAGATTCTGTCTTTTCTGAACAGAGAAATAATAGTCTGTACCTGACACTACACCTACAATTTCACACCTGGGTGATTTTAATATTGTGAATAACAGATAGCAAATGGCTCAGCACTCCCTGAAGGAGGGTGCTGGGTTACCCGGGGCTCTGGTTCCTCCTCTGCGACGGACGGCAGAACTTCTGCCCCACTCCCTCATCTCCCTTGCTTACCAAATTCTCTCTCTAAACACACCAAAATATGGACGTTGGTGCACTGGGCCTATGCATTTATGCTGAGTTAACCATTACCTGATGTGCTGTATGAATAATTTTGGAGGGGAGGACCCAGCAGATTCTGCAGCCCCTGCTCTCATGTAGCCCCCACATTGGTGATGTAGAGGCCTCCCAGCCCACATTCCATGGGCATCAGTGGCTGTCAGTGCTCTCACCCTCTGCTGAAGACTTTTCCCGGACTATTATTGCCTTCCAAAACATGTGGAGAGGGATCTGAAAGCATATCAGTGCATGGCAACCAGTGTTCCACCACCCAGAGACAAGCCAGCCCTGGCACCTGCTGGAGCCCAGTCTGACCATCACCACCATGGACACTTTAAGGACCACACCCAGTATTTCTCCCACTTTTCCATTTTTTTCCTCTTCTACAACACTGACCATCCCTGTTTCTGTCCTAATCTCCTTCCCCATCTCTGTGTCTTTCCTTGTGACCATCCCTGTGGACATCCCCATGGCTGTCCTTATTCCTGTGGCCATCTCTGACCCTGTGGCTGTCCTCATGGATGTCTCCATCTCCATGGCCATCACCATAAATATCCCCATGGCTGTCCCCACTACCCTAACCATGGCTGTCTCTGTGACTGTCCCTATCCCCATGGCTGTACCCATGACCATCCTTGTCCCTGTGGTTGTCCCTGTCTCAATATCCTTTCCCATGGCCGTGCCTTGTCAGGGGTTTTAGGGTTCTGGTCCCATGGGGACCTGTTTCTGGGCACACATGGTCTGCAAACCTCCTGCTTTGTCTGGGCTCTGGGCAGTCCCAGTGCCAGCTCCCTCTCCTGGGGGAGGCAGATGGGTCTGGTGGGACTCCCTCCCGCAGTGCACCGTGAAAGGTATGCTGGGTATCCAGGCAAAAAATGGTGGGAAAAGCTAATCAAAAGACTATCAGAAATTAATTGTTCACTTCTTTTTCTATACAATATGAAAATAATTGCTGCTGCGGCTGCCGGTGATTCAGAGCACAGGGGAGTGAACAGGCACCCCGACAGGCAGGCGGCAAATCGCAATAAATATTCATGTACATACTTAATACTAAAACATTTTCTTCCCCACTACTTCCACTTTACTTATTTCTAGTTGCTGGAGAAGCAGACACATTAGAATATTAATTTTCCGCTTTACTGGAATAATTTCAGAGTCAAGTGCCGTCAGAAGGCGGAATGCAAATCTGAGCAGAGGGGGTGTGACTCCCGCTAATCCCCTTCACTGCCCTTAAAAAAGAAGGTTTGTTTATTTGCATTTTCCTTTTTCGGAGACTCCCTCAGATTTTTCAGAAATGCTTTTGGGGAAAGTTGAGGCCGGGGAGGTGCCAAGGTTGCATCCTCACACCCCCCAGTCCGTTATCTTCTGTCTCAAAGGATCTCAGCCTCCCACCGGCCACCCTGGCCGTGCCCCCTGTGGCTCAGGTCACACTGCCCAGCACGTTGTCACCAGCACTTCTGCAGCCATGGATAATCCGCCCAGGGAAGGGCTGATCTGCTCAGAGAGAAAGGCGGCTGCAGGTTAAATTCGGCTTTTTCCACCGAATTTGCACATAGTTCCTTGCAAGCGGCCAGCGTGGTGTTGTCATTGAAACACACGTATTCTGCTTAGTTATTCATTCCTCCCCTTGGGATGGGGTCTCAGAGGAAACAGTGGTTTGTTGCTTCTCAAGGAATTTCAGCTAAATTTGTCCCTCAGCAAGGAAACGGGCACTGTCCCTGCCCTGGCCGAGGTGGGAAGGTCAAAGCAGCAGCGTCCGGTGCCGCAGTCAGGGCTGGGCTCTCAGGCCGAGACTCAGTATAGAAAAGGAAACTTGGGTGCTTGCTTTCTGCAGAAAAAACATCAAGCAGGAGAAGAACATGTCTGGAAGACCCTGCTTCTGAAAGCAGAAGGCTTACATGGGTAGTAATAACGTTTAATTTTAATTAGATTATAATATTTCAGGAGGGCAGTTTGGCTTTTGATATTGGCTGTTTGCTCATTTTGTTGAATTTATTGTCAGATCAGTTGGCTCAGGCAGCTGGGGAGCAGGGTCTCTGGTACCAGTTAAGATAAAAAATGCCGTCTCTCCTCAATAAATCCAATCCAATCATTATTAAATCTTTTGGTAAATATCTTGAAGAAATTAGGTCTCCTAGTGTTTGTGCTCGTGGATGAAGGAGAGAAAGATGGAGTCAGATGGTTTTCAGGTGAGCAAACAGGGAGAGTTTCTTATTTCAAGTAATGGATAGAGTGCTACCTAAAGTCAAATAAAACACTATAAACACAGGCCACGGACACACATATTTTTCCCAGGTACCACGCCAAGCGAGAAATGCTGCGGGCGCTCCTGGAGCTGTGCAGAAACACCTCACACACGGTGTGAAAACACAAACCCCACCATTTATCATCACCCTGTGCCAAGGCGCCGGATCAGAGCTGTGCCAGGGCAGGGAGGGAGCCGTCACCCGGGAAAGCCACCCCACCGCTGGGACACTGGGGACAGGAGTGGCACCATCCCTGCTGGGGCACAGGGGGGACAGCACCGTCATCATACCCAGTGGGGCATGGGGGGACAGCAATGTCACTTCCTCACTGGGGCACAGAGGACAGCACTGTCACCATCTCTGCTGGAGCATGGGGATCAGCAGCATCACCGTCCCCACTGAGATACGAACGAACAGCACTGTCACCATTCCTGCTGGGGCATGAGGACACGGGGCCATCGCCATCCCTGCTGGAGCATGGGGGGACAGCAGCATCACACCAGTGCTCACATGGGATGGGGCCTGTGTCCCATGGCGATGCTGCCCTGACCTTGGGGACAACTTGCTGCTGCCACTGGGAAATTCAGCTGTATGGGGAAAGGATGCACCAGCCCTAGCACAAGGGGCTGTATGGGACAAATATGGGGAGCTGTGTCCCTTCCAAACATGACCATGACACCCCTTGGGAGCCGTGTTGAAATCTTGGAAGCTTTGCTCTGCAGTCAGGCTTCAGGACTGAAGGCTGAAGCAGAACCAGAAGGTTGTTTAGCAAATATGACAATCCCACGAGACGTCTATCCCAGCACCTGAAACCTGGTGAGACGTTCAGAGATCCCAAATATATGCTGGGACAGGTGCCAGGAGGGGAGGTCCCTGGAGGACACCAAACTTCCAAACTTGGTGAAGCACATTAGGACACAGGTAGAGTTGTGGCTCTGTGCAATCTTCTGACTCCATGGAGTCTGGCCACAAGGCAGTAATTCCTGTGAGCTCCTTCCTTAAGTGCATAGGATCCCCATGGATGAGATTTAACAGGACCACCATGGATGAGGGTCATCAGTGATCCTACAACAGCAACCTCAGCACTTGCAGCCCATCTCCCAAACCATGGCCACTTTGTGCTGTTATTGTTGCTTTCTCCAAGAGTAGAAACCCATGTGTGTAATTTGTGATTTCACATGATTTCTTGCCCGCACCTTTAAAGGTCTGGGGAAAGGCACTAATTACCCCCTCTTGGCTTTGGTTCCTGCGAATGCTCCTCGTGGTGTTCCCCCAGCCAGCAGCGCAGTCGCTGCTCGGCCCAAAAGGAGAGGAGCAGCGTTTCTTATATTAATGCAACAGCGTCCAAAGATCCTGCAGTTCCCCAGCACCCGTCTCAGACAGCTCCAGAAGAAATCTGCTGCTGTTATAAGATCACATTTAAAATTTTGATATCTGCTTTAAAAGGGCAGAGCCTGCCAGCTGACAAATAATAAGGGGCCCTTTTGTATTCCGTTCCATTCTTATCCATTTTTCATGCTTTAGCAAGGTGAAGCTTTCTAATCAAGGGAAAGTAGCATGGGCAAGTGTAGATAATATATTTTGATGGGGGTTTGTAATGAATATGGTATTTATTAAGACACAAGTCATTAAAAGAAGCCTTGAATGGTTGTCGCACATTATTCTATTGATTTTTTTAAATGCATGGATCAAGGCGAGGATTACACTTTACAAGAAACATTTCTATTTCTAATCTTTAATTTGATAATGCATCACTGTATTTGTTGATTTGTGCCGTTTAAGGGTTTGTGGGGTTGGTTTTTTTTGTCTGTACACACGCTGTGAATTTTAAACTCACGACAGGCTTTGAAAGAAGAGGACTCGGGCTGCAGAGAGCGATGATGAAAGTTTGGAGAATAGATTGAGGTCATTGCTTCTCTTTTCGGTCTTTTATTCGAGTGTGTGATATAGGGTGATCCGGCTCCCACGGAAGTCAATTATAAAATGCTGCTCTTTATGGTGGTGGTGAAGGGAGAAGCTCCTCGTAGACATAACAGATGTCAAACGGATGGTCTTGGGGGATGAAGAGCCATTTTTATCAACAGAATGAATGCAGCCTGGGTGTCAGCCACGAGGATTCCCTCCAAACTCTTGCCAATGTGTACGGATCCCAGCTGGAGCTCACTCACACGTGGTGGGCAGGGTTTGGGTGGGGATGGCGTGGCCCTTGGACACTGCTGAGGCCAGCAGCAGTTGGAGGCACAGCTGAGCCAGCCCCCACTCTGGAGAACCTCCTCACGTGGAAATTGGCCTCCTCCATCAAGGAGTAAGAGGATGCGGGTGCTTATCGCTATCAATCACTGCGCGGTAGGATGGCATTTCGCTGAGTGATTGTTTGTACTTGACATCTCCAGTACAGCCCCTCAGGTTTTTGTCTTCCTTCATATAAAAGATATATATATACTGATTTAACCAAAGCATGCATTCCCGTATACTAAAATACACCATTATTTTTCATTGTAAAAGATAGGATAAAGGAAATTAAGGTTGAGATGAGACCTTCAAGGACTGTCTCAGTTGGCTGGGGTCCTGCAGCCGGTGGGGACACCCTGGCTGGGGCTGTCACACCAAGAGCTGGGAGCCCCTGAGACACAGATCGGTGTGAGTTGTGCTGTGGGGCTGTGACCCTGGTCAGCAGACACCAAAGTGCCTGAATGACTGTAAACCTACCTAAGGGAAAAGTGAGGGAGGGCGATGTATGCACAGATTTGTCCTCGATCCTTACACTTGATCATACTCTTGAGAGGAAACAATAATTACTTTTAAAAGGCTGATGTTGTCACCACCACAATCACTTGCACCGTATCCCAGTGGAGAGATCAGTGAGTGAGTGACCTTCACTGGGTGACACAGCAGTGCGAGGATGTGGTTGGAGAAAGAGGGGACACCAGCAGCCACAATAACCTTGGGGCCAAGCCCACACTGGTCAGTCCTGCAGCTTTCCCTGCCCTGGGGTAGGGGAAGCAGCTGCTACTGATCACCAGTGGTGTTGTGTGATGGGAACACTGCCCAGCTTGGGCTTTAAATATGCAGATGGTGTTTGGATTTCTTTTAAGGTAGGGACAACGCTTGCCATTAGGCAGAATACTGCAAATAAAAACTTAAATTAATTGGTTAAAAATAGATTATTATTTTCTATATCTGATCAGCAAAATCTGTCATAAACAAGTCTTTTGTGAAGAAATGCAGGGGAAAAAAAGTGTTACTTCAATTCCCTTTCTCAGTTCAGAAAAGACTCTCTTATGATAGGGATGAATTGCAGTTTAATATATGTCTGCAGGTTTTGTCTGTGGCTTCTTCTTGGAAAGAAAAGGCAGCTTTTCACTTCTGCTGGGCCAGCAGGGCTCAGAAAGGGCTGGGATGAAAAGAGACGGTGTGTGATTTGAAAGGACGTTGACCCCAACTATACTCTCACCGTGACCTGCACACGAGGAAGGCTTTTCTCTTCTTTCCTGCAGGTACAGAGCAATGGACCGTGGCCTCCACGCAGCCAGGCAGGGGCTGCAGAAATGCCCATGACTGGGAGCAGGCAGGTCAGAGCAAGCCCAGAGGGAAGGCAGAGCGTGGTGAGCATCAGCCATGAACAACCCCAGGAACGGTAGGGAAAGGCTGCATCCTCCAGGCTCTGGACCTCTGGAATAAACCTCCTCCTTCCTTTCGCCTCCCCTGAAAATATGGCAAATCGAACACTCTGGGCATTTTAAAAATTAATATCATTGGTTTATTAAATGAGTTTGAGCATGTACAAGTGATTTTTCAAATACCAATTTATTGGCATCGATTATCTCTGTGATAGATCTCTGTGATCTCCTGTGATTCTGTCATCTCCTTTCCAGGGCTTTCTGCTGTCACCCCACTCTAACAACTGCAAGCCCCTGTAATGCCCCCATGTTTGGAGGTGGTTGTTAGGATGGAGCTGGTAAAGGCACTTAGGCTCCATCACGTGTGGATTAAGACTCTGTTTATTGGAGCCCACACTGTCAGGGAGAGCAGGCAGGGTGGTGACCTGATGTCCCTTCAGGGGACCTTCAGATGTGGGGACCATGAGTGCCACAGCGTTGGGTAGACTTACCACCTGGGGAACAGCAGGCCGCCAGGTCCTACCCACAGAGAAGTGCCTCAGCATTCCAGTCAGTAGAGCTCTGATAGGATTTCCCTTGGAGAAAACAGCCCCATCCATCATCTCTGCTGTCAAACAAAGGGATGCTCACACGAGAACAGGATGTTTCACTCTAAGATAAAGCCGGGGCTGGACGGGTGGTCTGGGCACTGGTGCCACAGGCTCCTCTGTCAGGATGAGCTGGGAGCTCCATCCCACAGCCATGGGGTGGGCAGTGACACCGAACTGCACTGTGGGTCACTGCCTCCACAATGTCTTTTGGTCAGGACCATGGTATGGTGTAGAGCAAGACTCTAGGAAATGGGCTACACAGAGACGAGGCGGTGCATCCGCGCTTGCCCGCTGCTGCTGCTGCCTTCCCAGCAGCACTAATGTAATTTCCAATGAATTTTCATGAGACAGAAACCTTTCCCGCTCCCCGTCACACTCAAACAGAATTCCTTTGGGTCTGCAATGTCTGGATTACAAACCAGGTGACTGCCTGCCTCTTGGGAGCATTTCGTGATAAAAAAATAACCCGCCTCGTTTTGTCTTGGGAGCTATTATCCTCCTGATGCCTAGGATGTGTCTATTACTTATTTGGTTTATGCTACTGACATCTGGCTTTCCGAGAACAATGTAGATTATTATCCCTAAGTGGGGGAATCATAGTGCTTTATGGAAACCCAGATCTCTCTCTGAATTTGAGATGCGTTTTCCAATAGCTGTAGCTTCCAGTTTTCTGTTCCAGTGGTTTGATTTCTGACACTGGTTTTCTAAAGCAGCTCCCACTTCTGAGCCACGCTCTTGAACTTGAACACCTTTGTTCAGTACTCCTTATTTTCTCCTTCCAAATAAATACCAGCTTTTTTTCAGTTTTACCGGATTTTAGATTGTTGTTCCTTTATTGTGCTCACTTTATTGTTTATGGGACTCCCCATTTTGCACTCCCAGCTAGCAAGCAGCCTTGCTGGTTCACATCTTCAGGACAAGCAGGTGTTGATTTGTGTTAGACACTAGTTGTGAAGGAAAACACCAAAGCAACCATGTGAAATGACAGAGACATAAGGACAGGAGTCAGAGGGGTCCTAGGTGCTCACTCGCATTTAGATATTGCTGTTATTGGGAGGAAACCTGTTCTTCTCCCAGAGATTGTGCTGTGAGAATTTATCCCTTCCCAGTCCCAGGTGCTGCCCAGGACCAGTCCAGAGGTAGCTCAGCCCTGGGGGCTGGTAGCAGAGTGGGAGCAGTGGGGTCAGGGGAGGCGTGTGGGGCTGGGGGTGCCCCGGGAAGGGTGGGATGCTCTGCCGGGAGCAGTGCCGGCAGCTGGAGCAGGGAGTGAGGGGGATTGCCATGGGGAGCAGAGAGGGGGATTGCCATGGATCAGAGTTAGATTGGATAATAGATTTCAAATAATGTATTTAATTTCTCCTCAGAGCCTCCATTATTTCTCTTAGGAGCTCCCCGATTTTTATAACCATTTATCTCCAGCAATTCCTAGTATTTCTTAAAATGCACTGAAGTATCATCACTTGAATGTTTAACATGTAGGACAGCTTGGTGCATTCGTTGTGTTGTACAGGCAAATCTGTCCTTGGGCAGCTTTGTGCATCTGTGTGAACCTCGAGGAACCCAATACCCTTGGAGGCACTGGGAACCACAGCCCCGGGTGACTGAGCAGCTCCCACTGCTCCTGCACTGGGAATTCCACCTGGAACCTTCCACCTGCAGAACAACCCCCTGAGAACCTGGGGCTGTGTCCCCATTACACCTTGGGGACCAGGGAAAGCTTGGGCTGGATCAGGGCAGATCCCTCCTGTTTTAATGGTTCGCAGGAAAGGGAAGACATCAAAACTGCCTGAGTTCCTCAGCAGGACAAGGGACAAAAAAAGGACTAAGGGCACACTTGGAAACAGCCCCTGTTGTGGTGTGCTGCATGCCATCCCGAGCCCAAAGTGACTTAAATGGAATTTGTGGTCAAACAGTGAGAAATTATATTGTCAAGGTAGCAAATGCATCAGTGAGATTTTCAATTTTACCTGCTGAAATTGCATACATTGCTGTGAGAGAACAAAGGCCTCCAGGAGAGGGGCTGGTCGAACTGAAGCACCCAAGTGCCCACATTCAAGAAATTCTTCAGCTTTGTCCTGGTCTTTGCTCTGAGTGTAGAGCCAATAAAACCTTAATGAGTGCTTCTGAGTTTGGGCCTGACCTTTCCAAATTAGTTGGTTGAGGATAGGACTGTTCCTGAAGTCTCAGCGACAGCAGAAGGAGTAAGTGTTAATAATGGAAATAGCCCAAAGCGCTGACCAGGGGCTGCTCCCGGGGTAGGTGAAACTGGGCTGCTCACGGTGAGAGTGGTGGGTGAAGTCTGCAACACAGCGAAAGCCATCAAGAAAACTGTTCAGGGGACTGGGGACTTTCTTTTTCTTTGTTTTTTTTTTTTTAAATTTTATTTTTTTCCCCAAATGCAGAGGGGCGATGGCTCAGCTCAGCCATTCCAGCGCTGCATCACTCCCACTGACATCCCAGCATCCCCTTGGCAGAGCCCTGCCCTCTGCCTGACAGCGGTGACAGGAGGAAAAGGACCTTTATATCTGCTCTTTTATGTTGCAAATGCCTTGACCTTTATAATTAGTTTTGAGCACGTGATGAAGTTCTGCTGGAAGTTTGAACACCGAATCAGAGTCGCATAAATACCTGCTGAAAGGCAGATACACATCGGCGAGTGAACAGGACTGGCTTCACCTTGTTGCCGCTATCGGCCCCACCAGCAGCCTGGGAGACGTTGTGTCCCTGGAGGCCCTGGGAAGAGAGGCTGTGGTTGCCCACAGAGAGTCGTTAAATAAAGAAGCCAATCACACTGCACATAATTTTTGGTGCTTAAATGTCTTTGTGTCAGCTCTTGAGCCGGGAAAGTTGGTCTTTCTGCTTCCCAAGCCCCAGAATAGGCAATGCTCACTTTCAGGCTTGACTGTGCCTTCTGGAAACTTGTAAATAAGAGGAACAAAACCAAAATAATCTGGTTAAGATTAATAAAAAAACAAATCAAGCTAATTTGGGCTGTGGCAGGGGAGCACCTGACTGCTTTGTGCTCTGTATTTCTTGTCTTTGCTTTCTTTGTGTCATGGCATTGAGCTTCATCCATCAATTTGGAGATAGCACTTCCTCAGGTCCTTTGGAGTGGGTCCCTCAGCCAGGAACTGGGTGCTGCTGGCTGGAACCGGGGGAAAAGTCTTCCTGCTCCTCCTTCTCCTCCTCTTTTTCCTTCTCCTCCTCCTCCTCCTCCTTTTCCTCCTCCTCCTCCTCTTCCTCTGGAACACTATTTTGTCCAAAACTTAGCAACAGGGAGGAAGAGCAGGAAGTGCTGACTTGGATTTGGGAGGAGGTGACCTCCATCCTGGCAAGAGGACCCGGTTGCAGCCCAGCTGTGGACAATGCCGTGGCTCCATGCGTCAGGAGGCTGATGCTCTCTTTAACTGTAGCTGTCAAACATTTCCTCTCTCCAGCCTTTTCTGGATGCACCTGGAGCAGCAGACCCGCTGTGGTGTGTGGGTACAAGCGAAGGCTGTGTCACTCAGAGGAAGGGGCACAGTGATTGACCCTGTTCCCCATCCTGTCCTGGGTCCATAACTGCAGCTGCAGAGCCCATCTTTTGGGGACTGCACGTTTGTGTCCACCCAGAGGCAAGGAGGGGTGTCTGGTCACAGCAAGACCTGGTCCCAAATCATTCTTGTTTTCCCTCGGCTTATGTCGTGGATAGCAAGATAGGTGCTGTAAATCTCAAAAGAAACTGTTAAAACTAATTTTTATTATGCTTTATGGCTTAAAAGCTATGCAGCCACATCTTAAGGAGGTTATAGAGTGGGAGAAGTAGCCTAGAGGCAGAAAAGTAATCTAATCAAGGTACACAATAGAAAAGTTAATTAAGGAGCCTTGGAGAGGAAGATAAAGGAAATGGCTTAATCTGCAGCATCGCCATGTGCTCTCCACAGCCCCAGCTGCCCCTGGGCTGGGGACAGGGGACAGTCATGTTCTGCAGGGTGGTGACAGCCCACTGGGGTGGCCAGAGATGCTGCAGAAGTGTAAGAGTACCAAGGCAGGGTTCTCGTTCTCATGGCTTAATATTCTGTAATAGCACATTCTGTCACCGTCTAATGTTGCTCCATTCCTGCCCCCCCCACAATCCACAAAGGGCTCCCCAGCTGGGGCTGCTCTTCCTCCAGCTGAGCCCAAACTGGTGAAATAATGGCCCAGCACTGGAAACTGTTTTCTCATTGATCTGATTTGAACAATTGACTCTTCTGTTGCTTTTCTCTTTCAGCAGACGCCCTTGAAACAAGGCTCACCATAGCAACACACTTCATTAAAGTACATTGTAAATCAGCCTAATCTGGCAAAAGTGAATACCTAGGGCTGGTCCTTAAGCTTGCAGCAGGGATTCACTTGTGCTCATCTCCCAGACCCACAGTGGGATCATCAGGATTTTAGGGATGCTCACCGCTGGCTGCAGCAAGGGAGGAACGCGGATGGGGCGGGTGCCGTGATGCTCCTCCGGGCTGCGAGATGCATGGAGGAGGTGTGGGACAGTCACTGACATGGCTGTCCCCTGCCCCTCAGCCTCTCCCCTCCTCCCTCATCCCCCAGAGCAGCTTGTGCCAGACGATGCTCTCGTCTCCCTTCAGGTTTCCATCCAGCACTGAAGTCCACAGCCGTGCACTCGCAGGAGGTGAGCTTCTGTGAGATCCTGCATTGCTTCAGACTCGTCCTGGGTAACGAGGTGTTTGCCCACAAGAGCCTCTCACAAGCAACCATGTAGTTTCCTGTGTTTGAATTTGACTTTTTCGGGATTTTGTGTGAATTATTCAGAAAACAGAAGCGGTCAGATGCCCTAAAAGCCGTAGGCCTGTGCACGAGGAGGAAAAGACTCCTCTCCTTCAAAGTAAGGAGTTGAGAGAGGAGGAGGTGCGGGAGAGGAGTCAAAGGGCAGTTCTGGGTGGCACCTACTCATCTGCTCAGCCAGCAGGTCGGGCTGTCAGACATTGCAGCAGAACAGTGCAGCTCTGCCCCCAGAGGTCCCAGGGCTTTGACCCGGGGGGGACCCCGGCTGAGACCCACCGACCTGGCCTCCTGGGGTCTGAAGGGTCAACAGGCTCAGTCTCTGATGGGCTTTAAGTTTCTATTTCCAAACACAGCTCCAAAATCACTCCAAAATTTATTTTCTTGGTGAATTTCTCTAATGTGTTCTGGCATTTCCCTGGTCGTTATACGGGTATTTCCCCCCTTCTTTTTGTGGTTGTTGTTTTTTCACAAGCCTTTCTCTACTTCTTTGATGAACAAATAAACCATTTTTATTTTCAATTCCTATGGATCCAAGCTGCCAATCTGAATGCATCCCAGGGATCACATACTGCTCGGCAGCTCTGCCTCCCCCCCTCGCTCCCTCTCTGCCTGGGACAGCCCCCGCAGCTGAGCCCTCCTCTGCTGGGGCTGGTCAAACAGACCGAACAGGTACTGGGCATAACCAAAACACAGCGATTAACCATCCCATCATATGGTAACTCAGGGCAATTGTTATGGTCTGAGGAACCCACAACAGTTTATTGTCATTTAGATTCTCGACTCCTCCCCACCCGGGAAGGGGAATTGGGCAGAAACAAGGAAACCTAAAGGTTGACATTTATTTGGATAAGACTAGATAATTAACATTAATAACACCAAAGAGCCACTACTGATCCCTATATCAATATACAACACCCCAGGCCTGTCTCCAGCCCATTCCCCAGCAGAAGCTGGTCCATCCCCGCAGGGACAGCCCGTGCAGGACCCTGCCAGCGCAGGGAGGAAGGGAAGGGCTCAGGGCTCTGGCACCGGGACAAGGAGTTCTCAGGGTCCCAGCCATCAAGGGAGAGACAAAGACAGAGAGAACTTCTCAGCAAACTTCCTAATTTATACAGAATATGCTGTTCATGGTGTGAAATAACCCTGTTGGCAGCTTGGGGCAAGTGCCCAGATCTTGCTCCTCCTCGTCCCCAACACTGAGACCTTGAAACCCACACCCCAGAGCTGGCTGAAAAGTCAATATTGTCTCAAATTGACACTGGACTCTTCTAAAAGTGTAGTTTTCCTAGGCATTAAAAGAGACCTGACTGAAAAGTAGAACTACGGGAAGAGAAATTAATCCCGTGTTGCTCAAAGCAGGACAGTAATTAATGAGAGTTGATTTGTGGAAAAGGTCGTGAGGAGAAGAAAGACATTTCACAGGCAGAATATACGTTATGATCATCTTCAGCAGGATGCAAGTGACTGCTTTGGGAATAAAATTAAGACATGAATGTCTCCTCTCACCTAGGAAGGGGTGGCTGATTCGGGCAGGAGCAGCCAAGTGAGATCCCTCATGGCCAGTCTGCGTCTGGACACAGTTTTCCTACCTCCAGTTCAGCTTAGTTTTATTCCACAGTAAATCATATTTAATGGTACCACTTTAACAAGCTGACAAGCTTTAGGATCTGTACTTGAAGGGCTGGAAATTGCATTTTGTTACTTTGGCCTTTTCTTCTGTCTTTTCAGGAAAAAGAGTTGACATGATTAATCTTTAAATGAAAACTGAACTTTTACTTCAGAAATCATAGAATCATAGAATCATAGAGTCATTCAGGTTGGAGGAGACCCTTGGGATCATCCAGTCCAACCATAACAAATAAATAACTCCTTAAAATAAAGTGCTAACTCAACACATTTTAGATTTCCCATGGAACATCTATCCATGGGAACCTTCAGTGTAAAAATGAAAAGAGCAGAAAGTGTTAGGTGTCTAATTTGTATGTACTTAAGAAACAGGGAAGTCACTTTATTTACGGTCTGGCAACGCCTGAAGCCCCATTTCCTCCTGACATTTCATAGAATCACAGAATCAGTCAGGTTGGAAGAGACCCTTGGGATCATGGAGTCCAACCATCAGCCCCACTCTACAAAGTTCTCCCCTACACCAGATCCCCCAACACCACAGCTCATCTATTTCACTAGGACTAGATTTTTGGGGCCTGACGCTGTTTTATTCTGTAACCGAGTCATGAAGGAATTTTTCACATCTTTGTTCCAGGCTCAGGCCTATTTTTTGAGGATTTTCTGAACTTTAATTTTCTCTCAAATTATTCTTGAAATTTTTTGCATATCATACCAGGTCATCTCCTTCAAAAGACGTTCTGCCCCAAAGTAAATGAAGCATTTTTAAAAAGTTCTGTTGTCTTGGGGAAGAGTGCTCTGAACTCAAAAACAGTCGGATCAAATTGTTATGTTAATAGGATTTTTTAAAGTAATTAGATCACAAAGAGGCTTTTGTCTTTTCTCATTCAGAGCATAGTGTGACACCGCTAAACAAATTATTGTGAAAATAATAACTTGTTTATTTTAATCAGATATTGTCATTGGAATACTTTATCAGTTATCTTACAATTTTCAGTCGTGTTCTCACTGCAGAATTGTCTCACTTGATTCTTATCAGCTCCGATTAATCTAATTTTCTGGGCATTTCACTTGAAGCTTCTTTCTTGCCTTCATGATCAGCTGAAATTGTGAGTTTGCTTTGATAGCCCAGCTCAAGAGAACGCCAAACTTTGAAGGGGATGCTCTGCTGGATTAAAATCCAGATTTCTGAGAAAGTCCCGTTTGAGGCTGCTAAAAAGAAAAGCAACTTCTTTTCGACAGTTGCCTTTGCTTCTCATGTCTTTTTCATGTACCCAAAAGACTTTCTGTTGCTGTGAAGTTCTCTGGTGCTTCTGCTGGCAAAGTGCTCCTGCACCTCGGCCTGGAGGTCGCCAGCAGATTCTCCCTGTCTGGGTGGCCCGGGGAGGCTCTGCCTGGGCAAACAGGCCTTTGGTCTGGGGTCGCTGCTGGGAGGAAGAAGAGAAGCCGCTGGTTTGTGAACTGGTGTAATTGTGTCTTGGAGAAGTAAGTTCCTGTCTCCATATTTCCTTTAGGATGTCTGGGTTGTCTGGGAGATACAGAGGGTGCTATAAGGCAGAGGTGAAAAACAGAAATAAGTTTAAAATAGTTGTGAACAGGTTTTTTTCAGCTCTGTAGCCAAACAAGAAAACCTGCTTCAGGTTGAAATGGAACAAATCTGCTTCACTTCAGAGGAATTCAGAAGACTTCACACCATTTACTCAGCCTGTCTATAGTGTAAATATTCCCTTATTTTCTTTTTATTATTTTATTAACATTTTATTAAAGTAGTTCAGTTCCTTCTAAACTCATAAATCTCTATCTGCCTCCCTCCTCTCCTTGGAGAGAGTTTCTTCGGAGAGCATCTGCTGTTCGTCTCGGTGGCCAGCCTGGCCCAAACCTCGACACTGTAATTAAATCATTTTCCCTTCCTTTAGTTCACAAAGAGTCAACAAAAACCTTCATGATGAGAAGGAAGGATTGACCTGTAATGTAATAGATTACCTGACTACAGGCATCTCCCATTCTTGAGTCCTTGGACAGGAGGTGGGTTTGTACCCACGTTTTCCATCACGGGCTTCGGTCAGTGCAGAGCACGGGGACTGCAGAGACTGAGGAGAATTGGTGTTTTCTGCCAATTGATTGTCTTAAAATGACCAGATTCTGCCCAGAATAACTAAGTAATGTCCCACATCTTTGCATAGCCCAGTGAGACACAGGGCTCCTGGAAAAGTAGCAGCCAAATTCTGCCTTTGTTGGCCCCTGTAGAGGTTTGGGAGATTTCCCTGATGCTGCCACAACAACCCCAGTTTTGATCAGCCCTGGAGAATTTCCCCCAGAGCACAGAAATCTATTTCAGGAAGAAAAAATACACGTCTTTCCCCCCATCCACACTTTTTTAGGTAATGTTACTGGTTTATGGGCAGAAATAATGCCAACATTGAGAACTTTTGTGTTTTCCTCCTGCTGTGGTGCGGATGAGAGGGCTGGTCCCTCCCCAGCCCAGGTGCCAGGTCCCTTCCCCTCTCAGCCTTTTTACCCATTTTCACAGGGACTCTGGTCTAGCACTGGATCCTGGCTTGCTACTTTTGGCACCAGTTTGAAGGCTGGGGGTGCGGGGAGGTGGTTGACAGATGATTCTTTTCTTCAGAAATGGGCCACCAGTTGGCTCTGAGCAAAGGACTCAGCAGACAGCATCCCATCCTCGAGTGGGACCACACACTACGGGAACTCTGAAGCACGGGACTCCCCACCACGGACGTGAGCTGCCATCTGGGACATTGCATGTGGTACCTGCACACATGGGACTCCCCACCATGGACATGAACTGCCATCTGGGACATTGCATGTGGTACCTGCACACATGGGACTCCCCACCATGGACATGAACTGCCATTTGGGACATTGCATGTGGTACCTGCACACACAGGACTCCCCACCACAGACGTGAGCTGCCATTTGGGACATTGCATGTGGTACCTGCACACACAGGACTCCCCACCATGGACATGAGCTGCCATTTGGGACATTGCATGTGGTACCTGCACACACAGGACTCCCCACCAGGGACGTGAGCTGCCATTTGGGACATTGCATGTGGTACCTGCACACACTTTTCAAGGTTTCAGACGTTTTCCTGCCCTCCCTTTCCTGTCTCAGTTGACAACTCTGAAGCGTTTGCATACATCCCCACTTTTGGAAACATCTGGGATGGAGACAGGGTTCATCTCACCTCTGTGGGGCCAGACAGATTTTTCTTGGTATAATTTACTATTTCCTTTTGCAAGAGGGAAAAGAACAGGTTAAAAATGGAAGATTAAAAAAAAACCTGAAGTAAACTAAACTATTCCAGCTGGTTGCATTCCCAATTGCTTTTAGTCTTATGCCATTTGGAATGAGTTGGGCAATTAAAGTCATATATTACTTTTAAAAGCCAGTTAAGGGAAACTCACTGTAGCACCCAGCCCCTTCAAAAACCTGTCTGAAACCAGCAGGGGAGAAACACAAAGCAGGATGCCGAAATGACACAAATTCTCCATAATGACACACATTTCAGAGGGTGAAAGCAAGCACTTATAAAAAGAAGCATGTAGGGCAGCAGGTGCCTTCAGACACTAAAACCTTCACCCCTCCTCGGCGTGGAGTGGTAGGTACTGGGGTATGGTGGGATGTCTTCCAAGTCCTCTGTGTTGTTCCTCCATGCAGAGCATGAGACCTTGACACTGGGGACAACACAGCTGCCCAGCATTGAAGCACCTGCACCCCTTCTCTCTGCTCCATGGGTTATCACCAGCTGATGGCCACTCTTCCTTTGGCTTCTGCTCTTTCTGGACCCACCAGTTTTGTTTCCAGGCCTTGACAAGAAGAGAAGGGTTTGTGGTTCCCTCCGTTCGCCCCAGCCCAGGTGACCTTGGGAGCAGGGCGCAGAAATGGGAGTTGTGGGTCAAGCTTCAGACTGATGAAGATGTCAAAGAGATCCCATTCCTAGGCTGCATCTTCTGATGGTTGGGCTGAAACAGGAAGGAAGGTGGTGGCACAGTGCTAGGACCATGGCAAAGGTCCTAGTGAATGTTGTCAAGGAGTGGTGTGTGCTCAGCCTGAACCTGTTCTCTGCCCCCCAGAGCAACGCAGCACCTTACCCTGGGAAACAGGTGGAGTTCAAAGATAAATATTTTTTATTAATGTTTCATTTGAGAACCTTGCTGCACTCAACTTTTTTTTTTCATATTCAAAGCTTCTGTATTTATTCCTTTATTTATTTTGCCATATGCTAGAAATCCACTTACTTACTCTTGTTTATCTGAAGATGTAATCGCCTGCATACTGGTTACAGCTTTATAAAGCTGCTGCTCTAAGGATTTTCAGCACAAAGGAATTTTTTCCTAGAAGATACTGGGAGGCTGGAGCCTGCTCACAAGAAGCTACATTGCCATTTAAACCAGGAAAATAAGATTTATTTTGGACATAACAATAAAAACATCAGCACTGAAGCTGAAAATGTGCCTTTGAAGGTCTGCCAGCCACACTGTGCTTGGTGAGCATCCCAAACAGCAGGGGACAGCCAGGGACCATGGTGCCACCATCGCTGTCCTGGGGTAGTTCAGGCAAAGCCCAAGATCCACTGACCTGATGACAGTGGCTTAGAAACCCTCCATCCATCCCAGGCTGGTGGGATGAGAAGGTTCTACCTCAAGACCTTGCAACTCTCTTAAATGCCCAGGGGCTGCAGGTGCTTGGGGTGTTTAGGGGCTGGACTCAGATGGGACCTGCACACCCTTGGCCAGCCCCAGCAAGAGGCTGAAAGAGAGAGGACCTGTAGAAAACCCCAGTGTTATTGAGGTCTGAGGATTCCTGATGTCTCCTGCGCTGGTGCAGTTGGTTTTTGGATAACTCATCATACGAGCCGGCAGTGTGCCCAGGTGGCTAAGTTGGCCAACAGTGCCCTAGCTGTACCAGGAACAGTGTGGCCAGCAGGACTGGGGCAGTGATTGTCCTCCTGGACTGGGAACTGGTGAGGACCCACCTCAAGAGCTGGGTCCAGTTTTGGGCCCCTCACGACAGGAAAGACCTTGAGGTGTTGGAGCGTGTCCAGAGAAGGGCAGTGGAGCTGGTGAGGGCTCTGGAGACCAAGTCTGGTGAGGAGTGGCTGAGGGAGCTGGGGGTGTTCAGCCTGGAGAAAAGAAGGCTGAGGGGAGACCTTCTCGCTCTCAGAGCCAGGCAGATGTGGTGCTGAGGGACACGGGTCAGTGGGGGTTTGAGCAGTGCTGGGCTGATGGTTGGACTCCAGGATCTGAAAGGTCCCTTCCAACCTAAAATATTCCATGGTTTTCTGATCAGCACGATGCACCCACTGCAACTACACATCAAAACATGTAGATGAGCTAATAATGAGGGACGAGGGAGAAGGATGGTCTTTCCATGCTCCCCCTGTGATGACAGATAGTCTGAGCACAGGTCCTTGGTATTTCATCTGCGCAGCAACGCTTGGATGATAGCAAAGCCCTCACCAGTTCGGAGACAAGCTTGGAATTGCTGTGCATGTGGTAAATTTTCGGGTTTGCTTTATTAGCTGTGCAAGATTTATAGAGAGCCTGGAAACACCATTACTGCCTGTGATGTTCTGGTGGCAGCATTAAGACAATGTTGTAGAAGCTGCTCTAGAGTACAAACTGTGGGCTGTTATCACGCAGTCACCATGAATCTGCTCATTTTGCAAACTGCTTTAAAAAGCTGGTGGTTTCCCATTCTGCTGGAGAACAAACCTGTTTTCTCCCCGTGTATCTCCACGGCAAATCTGACCCGCTGCTCGGCGTCGCGTGAGGACAGTCGGCTCCAAAAATATGCTTGGGGGGGGTGGTGGGGTATTTTTTTGTTGGTTTGTTTGCTTTTATTTGCCTTTTGGAAGTGAATAAGTGGCAGAAGGGACTGGGTGAGGGACCACAATGCTGGGATGGGACTTGTGCCTCCCAGGCACCAGTGCTGTCTCCCTGCCCCACGGGTCCGCTCACGAACGGCAGCCAGCCCAATTAGCACAGCTCCTGGAAAATGAGCACAGGGAGCAAGAAGGCTGATGGGCAGAGAAGCTGTCTGTGGAGCAGGCAGAGCAAGGACAGGGACAGATGTAGCCTGACCTTCAGCTTTTAGTCCAAAAACCCCCACTCCAGCCGGTCACCACTGTGCCACGCTCCGGTTTGCTCCCAGAAATGCCTTTTCTGCAGTATTTTGGAGATGCCGCTGGGGCTGGCGGGAGGAAGCTGCTGGGCACTGGTCGTCCAGCGGAGTATGAGGAGGGTTGGTGGGGTCAGCGCTGCTGGGGACAGCCAAGGGACTGAGGCCAGTGCCTTCTCCTGGGGCAGTCGGGGCACGGCCACGCTGGGATCAGCGCACCACAGGACGGGAGCCTCAGTTACCGCCAATACGAGCTGGGAAATCACTAGTTTTTAACTGACAAGACCCATACTTTGTGTCATTTTCACTTGGCTGCCGAAGAAAGACAGATGGCCGCATTGTCTGCCTTATCAATAGCAAGATGCCTGTTTATGCAACCCTTTTAAGATCTAGCAATCTGCAGATCCCGTGGCTGGGGTGGCACGGAGCCGCGTTTGTGCAAAAGGCCCCGCGAAACGCAGCAGAGTAGTACAAGCTGTGTGCATTAGCTGTCACCATCCACACAGCCCCCAGCCCCTGGCACATATGCTGTGTATTTTCGAGGACAGGGCGAGTGAGATTCGCTGGGAAAAAAAAGCTGCAGCTGCCCCAAGATCCCCCCAGCCTGTCCAATTAATATTCTTTCTCATTAAAACTGCCATTAACCTGGTTGTTAAATTGCCTTGTTTATTAATAAAAACACTAAAACACACACCCACCCTGTAATGACAGTGCATCAAATGAGGAAAAAAAATTTAAAAAAATGCTAATTTCCAGTGCAAGTGATAAGAGGTCAACAGTGTTTTATCCTGTTATTACTGCCTCCTCCATATGGTTATATTTTCCATTTTGTTTTTTTCTCTGACAAGAGGTGAAGACCCAGGAATGCATGAACACGCTTAATTATTTGGAGAAAAAAAACCCAAAACTTCTCAAACTTTCAAATTTTAAGTGGAAAGGAGGAAAAAACACTGTGGTGTTTCAGAAGCCTTGGAGAGAGAGTGGGTAGGGAGAGAGGTAAAAATGCACACTGTGAGAATGGCGTGTTCTGCTCTTACCTACATCCCTCCCTCCTCCCTCAGTGACAACACGGAGCAAAACCTGAGGAAAAGTTACACCAAGGAGACAAAGCTTCATGGGCTGCATCTCCCGAAAAGAAAACATTCTGCCTGCCCAGTCTCTCCCAGTTCCATGTGCAGAAGCTGCTGGTTGAATTAAATCCTCCTGTCGGGTGGGTTTGTACCTGCTCAGAGTATTTGCATTTGCGCCGCTTTTCTTCAGCTGCAATTAAGGGCTTATTGGTGTTATTTCAGGTACAACCAGAATCTTCTTTTATTTGTTAAGACTTTTCCCGCTGAAGCCCAAGCCCCAGAGACGTGTTTTCCATCTCCCCACCCGAGCTGCAAATCCCAGCTCCGTGGGGAAAACCATCTTTCCCAAAAGGTGGAAACCACAGCCGGTTTGTGGGGCGTCCCTGGCCGAGCCCTTCAGCCCCAGCCCTGGGGCAGCCGGAGCATGTGCAGGGCCATACTGGTGAAAGCAGAACACAACTGCACCCCCTGCCAACACAGAAGTTATTAATATTTTAATTAGATCTATAATGAACTCATTTGCTGTCATCAGCTCCTCTGGTGGCTGGGATTGCAAGGTGCTAATGACGAAGGTCGGTGACGGCCTCCCCGAGCAGGAGAGACGCTGAAGGAGAGACACCTCCCTGAGCACAGGCACAAACTTTGCTGAACATGAGTGGAATATGATGGTAAATGAAAAAAACCCTTTCTTCTGCAGGGTGGCCCCCAGCACCATGGTGATGCCATCTCACCCAGCTGTCAGGAACAGGCTGGGGCCTTCAAGAAAAGTGTCCCCTGAGAAGGCACTGAGGGAATAACTGTGGCAAGGCAGGTGGAGAAGCATCCTATCAGCCTTCTCCTGGTGAGAATGACACAGAAGAACCTTCCTTCACACACCCAGCCCCAGGCTTACACCTTCCTGGCTGTGCTGGGTGATGCTTGTACCCACAGGGGACATGTAGGTGGATGGCTCTCTTCTGATGCTCCACTGCTGCTTGGACACCTGGGTATCTCAGGTCTCCACTAAGTGTGGTGGCATCTCAAGGGGATGGCTGGGGTGAGCCCCACCAGCATTGATGGGCCATAAGGACCCTCACCAGGACCTCATGGTCCCCTGGCACAGCTCAGAGATGTTCCTTCACCTTTGGACATGAGGAATGGTATAAATTCCAGTTATCACACCTTTGGTTCACAGAATCACAGAGTATCAAGGATTGGAAGGGACCTTGAAAGACCATCTAGTCCAACCCCCTGCAGGAGCAGGAACACCTACATCAGGTCACACAGGAACGCCTCCAGGCGGGGTTGGAATGTCTCCAGAGAAGGAGACTCCATCACCTCTGTGATTCTGTGATTCTGTGATTCTGTGAACAGCATAAATCCCAGTTATCACACCTTTGGTTACTGTTCTCCTACAGCCTGATGGACTCCAAGTGCACGTCACAGTATGAATGTCCTCTGCCCTGAGAAATTCGGCTTGTTTTTATCATTAGTCTATAATTACTGTCAACTGCAGCGGATTTATTCCCACAGTAAAAACTATCTACTCACACCGTAGGATTCTTTGGTGTACTTCAGTCTGGCTTGCATAATTTTTCAGCAAGACACCTAAAAATGCTGTCACAAGGAGCTGGAAGATAAGAATAAAAAAGTCTTTTGTTCTTTTTAGCCTTACACACCATATCTAACGCAGCACACGTGTTTGTATGTACCAGCTGAGCATTTCTTTTCAAAAGGGTAGAATTTTCACCCACATCACAATTTAAATATGCTGCATTTCCGGTAAGAACCCAATTCCATTCACCTCAGTAAAACTTTCTGTCTCATTTTAATGACATCTGACAGTAACAGGGAGAATGGAAAGCCGGTTAGGGGTGTGTGTGCTTAGTCGTAACTAACAGAGATGTCGGGAGCCCTCAGGGAGCACAGCCTGGAGAGTGGAGCCTCGCTGGGAGGAATGTCAACGGAAAAAGAAATACCCCTGTGTTTCTGTAAAAAAGTTAATTTGCTCCATAAATGAGGCAAAATAAACACATAGAGAAAATGCTATTATTTCCATCGACAATGAGGTTAAATAAGTACTTGATGGGTGGTTCTCAAAGGCGTTTGTGTACAGGAGAGATACTTATCGCAGCGCGTGATGGTTGTGTATGGTAATAGAATTAAAATGAATTAAAACTCAGCTGTTATCTGTATGCAGGGGAAAAAAGCCCAAGATATTAAAGCAAAGAGGATCAATTCATGCCCTGCTAATTGGAAATTCTTAATATGAGCGAAATTATGCAAAATTCACTATCCTTTAATTTTCTTTGGTTTTCAGTACTGTGGAGATCCAAGCAGCTCAAGTCAAATGTAATTTCAACTGCCAGAGTTAGCCAGGAAAATTACTACAGAGTGAAAAAACAAGAAGAAAAACCCCAGCCCAACCCAAGCCAAGCCCATCTCTAGGTGATCGTTTGCAATCCCTGTGCAAGGTAGCAGGCAAACATTATCCTCTCCTGCCTCAGCATTAATAACCAGCAAAGGTCAGAAGGGAGCTCTTTCCCATCCCTATCTCCAGGTCCTTGGTTCTGCTGCTGACAAGGAAGAGAAGGCCCTGTGATCAGTCCCCACATCCTTCCCTCATTAAAGCGAATAGAGATGACCCCAAAGCTCCTTGCAGTCAAGAGGAGCATTCCTGTCCACCCTGAGGATCTCTGGAGACAGATCTCAGCAGTGGACCTGATGTGGAAAGAGAAGCAACCACTGTCCTCCCACCCCAGAGAGACTCCAGACAACCCATGATGGAGATGGTGGGTGAATCACACATGCACGTGCTTTGGAGAATGATCTTCTTCTGGGGTTCTTCAAGGAAGCTTTCTCTGTTGTCTATTACATTCCCAATAAGGCTGAAAACCCTCGAGGGTGTTTTATTCACAGCCCCCAACATGTGCAGAGCCCCACTTGGTGATGGCAGGAGCAAGGGAAGGAGGAGCATTCCCTGGGCAACCTAAGTTTCATTTCAAAGTATTACGCTCTGAGCTATGACCCAGAAGACGTATGTGCCATTAACTTGGGTCATGTCAAAGCAACCCAGGAATAATGTGTTTTTAAAAGGTTCTCTTTATGCCTTGCTAGATATGTCGCTGATTAAAAACTGCACTTACCTTCCCAGTCTCTCTTCCTTGAAGTAGGGATAATAATCTACCCATCGAACACAATATTGACACACTTACCTGTAAGGAGAAGTGCCTTGTTCCACCCCAAGTCTAATTGTAGGGTTGATTCCTTCTGCAGGCAGTGAGTACTATTAGGCTGTGAGGTTACTATAGTAATTATTCTTGTTCTTAAATAGTAGAATAAAAGCTAGAGCCAGAGTCTATTTAAAGTGAAAATTAGATCCACCCCCTGCCTGGCAGAGTTGAATTAAGAACATTTTATCCTGGTTTTATCATACTTTTTTATCATACTTTCTATTTTCTCCAGAGTTATAATTTTTCCTCAGGTATGTAATTAATTTATCTTGAGGGGGCTGGACACAACATTTTTAGCTGGGTGGAGGATTGCTGGTCATTCAGGATGATTCTGGGCAGAGGAGAGTTGTGGTACTCTTGGAAAAGTGCACCAAGGCTCTCTCAAAGTTCTGAAAATAAAGTGGAAATATGTCAAAAAAAAAAAAGAAAATAGACTGTGCTGGGTTAGTTTCCCATTTAATGAAATAGAGGGGTTGATTTATCAAATCTGAGCTGACAGCCGTCCCCTGCAGCTGGCTGGCAGTTAACAGCTCGTGTTAATGCTGGTCAATATTTGGGTTGGCACCAAGAGCACCCTGCTGCCCGCAGCCGCCCTGGGACCTGGTGGCTTTTTGGTGACCTGCTGTCTCCCACCCCCCTGCAGACTTGGGCCTGGCCACAGTTTGCTTCAGCAGGAAAGCAACCAGGGTGCATAATACTGTGGGTAGGTTTGTTCCCCAGTAAGAAGTGAAAATTACTCTTCTGCTGGGATTTGCCCCGGGAGATAAACCTGTACCTGTGCACGGGAGGGAGTGGGGAGATGTACAGAGCCTGTCTGCACCGCGTGAGCACAGTGATCTCAGCCCCATGAGAGAAACACGGAACGAATATATCAATTATGAGCATATTAATGTCAAGGGGAGACACTCCGGGCTGTTTGTGGTCATTCTTAATCCAATAGAATTGTCTGGGGTTTTATCTATGAATTTAGAATATGACAAAACAAACACCCCCAAAAAATGACTTCAGGAAACAAAGATGAAAGGGTTCTTTTTTTAGACTCTCTCAGAGCTGCATATCAAATTGTTCGGAGTGGAAATCAGAAGATGTTTATTTCTGCCAGTCTCGCAGATCCAGGTCAAGCTGTGGAAGACCAAGTTATCCTTTTAATGGCTTCATGATGAAAGGTAAGATAAAAGCAGAGCGGGGACAGAGCTGGGATCTGCCCTGTGCCTGCACCAGGACATCGCTCTGCTGCATCCTCACCCAAGAGCTGTGCTGCCGGTCCACTGTGCTGCCGGTCCGCTGTGCCGGCCCGACCCCGCACACCTCCCGCGGTCAGGGGCTGCCAGGTTTCCTACACTCTGGCCCAGAATCATGCCTGAGGTGTGAGAATCATCTCTGTTTGCTATCCAACCGGTCCCACGTCTGTCTGGACCAATATCCTGTCTCTGGTGTGGGATGCTCTCAATGTTTTCTCATAGTGATGAGCAGCACAACTTGCAAAGAAACATTTTCTTTTAGAATTTTAATTTACTGTCTCTCACCCTCGCTGAATCTATATTTATCCCTGTACGTGAGAAAACGGAATCAGCAAGATCTCTTATGCTGGTGTTTATATTCTTCCAGCTAGGCAGGGGGAGGTTCCTGGTTGAAATACATGCAATAATGCCAAAGGATGGGATCTGCAGGCTGACGGAGCCTTCAGTGACCCTCACTGAAGACCACTGGAAACACAAGATTCACAGATCTGGCACCTCCAGTCTCTCTCTCCAGCTGTTGAGCTGGAATTCCATCCTCACTTGACCCCATTGCAGCTCCTCCTCTGCAGGTTCTCCCAGTTCAGACACACCACCCAACCGAAAACTGCTGCTCCATACGTACCTCCTGGGGCAAACAGAGCGTGTTGTGATCTCTGTCTGCCTTGACACCCAAATACTTGTTTGGTTTTTTTAATTTACATTTGTTAAGGATATAACCAAAACCACTTCTGTTAATATTCTTTTTTTTTTTCTATATTTTTATCATAAGGAAAGCCTGGAGAAAAAAAAAGGATGAAGGGAGACCTTCTCACTCTCTACAGCTCCCTGAAAGGAGGGTGTAGCCGGGGGGGGTCAGTCTGTTCTCCCAAGGAACAGGCCATGGGACAAGAGGAAATGGCCTCAAGTTGCACCAGGGGAGATTTATGATGGATATTGGGAACAATTTCTTCCCTGAAAGGGCTGTCAGACCTTGGCAGAGGCTGCCCAGGGCAGTGGTGGAGTCCCCATCCCTGGAGGGGTTTCAAAGCCAGGCAGACATGGTGCTGAGGGACATGGGTCAGTGGGGTTTGGGCAGTGCTGGGCTGATGGTTGGACTCCAGGATCTGGAAGGTCCCTTCCAACCTGGACAATTCTATGATTCTATGACAACATCACTCCACTTTGCGTTGTAAGCACTTTTCCTCTTTCTATGCCAAATTCACTAATCAATGTTTTAAAGAAGTCATTAAAGACCATTGAGGAAGGTCCCTGATAGCCTTCTGCAGCCTGTCACACGTCCTCCCAAAACAGCTGATGCCCCTTATTAAGAGGGATTCTTTACCCAGCCCCAGCCCCATCCTCTCCATTGTCACCAGTGATGTCCCTTGTGGCAACACACCCTCTCACATGGCCACAGGCAGGACAGCACCTCACATGTTCCATTCAGGGAAGGTCAAACGTGGAGAGAGTCACAAAACCACAGACTGGTGGTTTTATTCATTGTCCCTCCTTCCTCCTGGCCTCCTGCTTTGGGGAAACCTCCTCAAAATCTTCCCTCACCCGCTGGGTGCCCTTGGGCCCACCTTGCCCCACCTGAAGTGACACAAATGCTTATTTAATTAAAACCACAAACTAGAAAATTTTAAAATAAATTAACCTCCAGAGGTAGGACCCTAATGATATTTAAACTAAGTAGTGCCGTCTGGAAGTAATGTATTAAACTTCCTGTGTTAAACCCATTTTATTACTGTAAAGAAGCTCAAGTGATTTTAATTTTAGAAACTCCTGTATCCTACTGTTTGATTTTTATTATTAAAAAAGGTAGAAACTTGTGGCAGTCACCTACTCTGCAGGAGCGAAAGCAGCACGACTGCGCGTTATACCAGTGAAATAAACCCATGCTCTCCCGTGATTCGCCGCATTATTAATAGTGCTGCCAAGCTCATTACAATCTAATTTAAAGACAGATCTAGCACAGAGACGTATGAAGGATGATCTGAGTTCAGGCCCTACAGCAAATTGCTTGAGTCTTGATCTAATTACCCCAGAACAGCCAGTGGTACCAGTGCTCCATATTTTGCAGGGAACTTTGGAAAATTAGCCTAATCAGTGTCAGAAAACTGGGGGGGAACGAGACATTTGAGGTGTTGGTGCTTAAACAACTGCCTTAAACTGGTGGGTGGATGAAGGGCGAATGGTTCCTCAGTTGTTCATCCCTGGCCCAGTTCCGTGGCCACTGGGTGTGGGGATGTGGCCGTGGGGCGCTGAGGTTTCCCCGCACCGGCTGACAGCAATTAGCGCCGCCCTGACGACTCTGCAGCGTCCGGCAAGCCAGGCAGCAGATCAATGATTATTCATGCCTAAAGTTCAACTGCCTTTTAAAGCAGCAATTGAACTGTTTGACCTCCACCAAATGCTTTGCCTGGCTGAAAACTGCAAGCCAGAAGATAAATCCACGCGTTTTAGTAGGCATTTGAGTCATAATCACTCTAGGACCCAATATATAACCGAATATTGCTCTTAATTAATGAGACAATTAGACTTTGATTATGGCACTACAGTACCCATTATCATTTTTATCTATCATGACCCTCTTGTACGAAGCATCCACATTTCCTTACATGCTGCTCTGTTTCTGCCTGGGATAATATTGGGAAATAATTTATACAACGGCACGGACTGGACAAGCATTCAAATCTTCTGCGTTACGATCTCATCAGCCAGGACAACGAGCAGCTGAAATAGCCCAGAACTGAGTCACGGGCTCATTGGCCACAGGGGAGAGATGCCCAGATCTGTTCAGCCTTTCCAGCACCTTGTGTAGAGCCAAGAAGGTCATTGTGCCTTGCACCCTGTGCCGCCACTGCCCCAGGACCCCAGGGCACTCAGGACTTCCATGCTCTATCCCACACTCTGCACCTCCTCATCTTCCTCTTTCACTTGCATTTTTCATACAACCTGCTGTTGGGTGGGCAATTCCTCAGCTGCCCTGACGTGTCCCCTCCCTGCTCCAGGGTCAGCAGTGCCCTCCAGGACTCTCACTGCAACTCCTCCAGAGCCGTCCCTTCACTTTTCTACCTAAGTCACCACTGAGACTTTATGTAAAGGCTTTTATGAAACTCATCACCGAGGGAAATATGTATAAATAAATTACAGTGCATATTGCCCATCCTTCTGAATGGCTTCAATGGGTGCTATCTAGTGATGTGTAAAACATAGGAAATGCTCTACCTACAGCTTTTGGGAAGAAAGGGAGGTTTCATCTGGCATGTAGATTTATTATTCCTTGGTGAACTCAGACATTTGCTATTTAAATTTTTTGCCTCTGCATCCAGAGAAAACAAAACAGACAATTGAAAGTGTCTCTATAGTTATATTTCTTGGGATTCCAAATGCTTATATGAGATCAAATCTGCTAACATTGTGCCAGCTTTCCTTTCACATGAGGTTTTCCATCAAGGCAGATTTTTGTTCAACAAGTCAAGGAGAGTGCACTCGGTGGCATGCCCAGAGACACTGGAATAAATCAGTGGGAACGGGAAGGTAAAAACCCAGCTACTTGGAGCATCCATCCTCCAGTTGTCACTCCAAATGTGCAGGTATTATCTATAAAGCTATCTCTGATGGTTCATAATACCTAAAATATTACTCCCTGCCAAAAATACTCATCTCTTACACACAGCCGTGCCATGTTACAACTCTGGAAACAACCGCCTGATGCTGTTTAATAGGAAAGTGCTTCAGATCTGTTCAATCAGCTCAAGAAAAACCTCTCTGATTGTCACAAAGGCACTACTCTTCAGTTCCTGCTTAACAAAAGCATGAGAATTGTTGACCATTGTACTTCAGCTAGCATCTCATGATGCAAGATGAAAACAACCCCCCTCCTCCGAGAGGGGGCTGTTCGACACTTCAGCACTGCCGTGCTGGCACTTCAGAGAGAAATTATCAAATCTTTCACACAGTTTGTCGAAGGCAGGGAACTATTTCAGGTCTGACTTTTCATGGCTCCGGAGAGCGATTGCCAGAGACACCTAGAAGTAACCTAGTAAGCACTGAATCCTTTCACACGCTATGGAAACCTCTAGAGGACTCCGGGATGAGGTGCTCACCGCAACAGACAAACGATGGGCAGCACCTTTGGTGGGCAGCTGCCAGTCAGCCCTTCCAGCCTTTCCATGAGCACTTCTCTTGCTGGGTGTGAGTACAGAAACTGCACGCTAGCAGGGCACCGGGTTTGGACTGGGGATGTGGAATGCAAATAATCTACAGCAATTTAGCATCACATTTAGAGGAGCAGAGCATCTCCCATAGGAGGAAAGGCTGAGGGAGCTGGGTCTCGTCAGCTTGGAGAAGAGGAGACTGAGGGGTGACCTCATTAAAGCTTATAAATATGTAAAGGGTGAGTGTCAGGAGGATGGAGCCAGGCTCTTCTCAGTGACGTCCAATGATAGGACAAGGGGTAATGGATGCAGCTGGAACATAAGAGGTTCCACTTGAATATGAGAAAAGAATTCTTCAGGGTGAGGGTGGCAAAGCCCTGGCAGAGGCTGCCCAGGGAGGTGCTGCAGTTGTCTTCTCTGGAGACATTCCAAACCCGCCTGGAGGCGTTCCTATATGACCTGATGTAGGTGTTCTTGCTCCAGCAGGGGGATTGGACTGGATGATCTTTCAAGGTCCTTTCCAATCCCTGAGATTCTGTGATTGATTCTGTGATTCTGTGAACATGTAGCTGATGGACAGTGGAACGACATGAATTATCAAGTGGGGGCCCTGCTGAGAGTAGCCCTTTGTCTCTGCTGAAGAGCTGGATTCAGGTCTTGATCTTGGCTGCGAGTGAGAATTAGTTTGGTGGCCTCATCCTACCACACTGTTGCTCAGATGACACAGGGCACCCACTGGCAGCGTTTGGCGTTGCCAGACCTGGTACCAGCAAGCTGCAGCAGCCAAAGAGCAGGCGTGTGTGGGAGCCCATCATGTCCTGGGCATGAGCAGAGCTCAGGGGTCTCTGCTGCCAGCAATAAATTCACCCACACAGTAAATCAGCAGGAGCTGAAAGAGTTGCCAGAAAATTGAACTTTTAAAATGAAAGAAACTCAAGGGAAAAAGAAAATAATAAGTACAAAGCATCACAGCATGTGTCAGAGGTCCCACCTGCAGCCTTCTGGACAGGCACAGTGCTGGGGCTGCTGGTGGGTGTATGAAAACTGTGAGGACACCAATCTGCGGCACCGAGAAAGGTATGACAGCTCGAGGACACCTCGCAGCACTGTGTGGGCCTTGTTAGCTGGAGCGAACCCTGCATTCACAGAAAAGCCTGCCCAGAGGAAGGTTTTGAAGCAAGAGAGTGGCTGGGTGGGAGGAGGGTCCCTTCCCTGACAATACCAATGCCAGTGGGATGCTGCTGGGACAGGGGACAGGGGTGGGACAGAGATGTATCACCCACTGTGCCCAGTGGGAACAGCAGGAGCGAGCATCCAGCCTGGGCTAAGCCAAAGATGGCACAATTAGGATGTCTATACCCTGGAGATAGATCCACCACATCCTGGAGATGCTTCTTGTGCCTGGAGACCCAGCCCAGCAAAACCAAACCACCCTGCCCAGAAAAGGCCAAAAGGAGAAGGTGGGTGATCGTATTCTGAGAGCTGTGTCCTTTCCCCAGGGTGATGAATATTCCGTAACACAGTTTGGGAAGCAGTTTATGGGGACATCAGCAGCAGCACTTCAGAGTGTTGTTAGAGCCCTACCTCAAAATTGTGGTGTTAATATGCTCCTCATAGTGCTGGGATCTGGTCTACTAATAATGATCACTTGGGACTTGCTGGTCCCGTGTGTGGCAGGGCTGTCTTCTGCTCGATGGAAAAATAACCAAGTGAAACACATGCACCCTCACATTCCAGTGTGAGTAACAAAATTGTGCTAAGCAATTTGTAGATATGAGCTACAAAGCAATCGGCAAATTGCCCTCCTCAAATATTCTCATTTGCTTTCTTTTACATTTCATTATGATTTGGGCTTAGAAGTGTTTGGATAGAGACCAGAGCAGCGGATTCCCATGGCACTTTGAAGGGTTGGGCATGCAGATACTTTCACAATCCTTATTCAAGCCGCCTTCCAAAATGCCAGCCCGTGTCTTTTTCACACCTCAGGGAGGCACCACATCTGTGATCCCACACAAACAAGAAGAATCTCATACCTGGACCTGCAGATTGGTGGAACAGGCGTCTGTGGGGGCACAGCAGGAGCAGCTCCAGCACGGTGGGTACCCCAGACCACATCTCCCTGGAGCACATAGAACCTTCCCCTGTGCACACATTCAGAGCCAGGTTTTAGCACATTTGCCAGGATCTGACAAGCTTGCTTTGTTTCTGACATGGATCCTTCTCATATTTGTGTCAGTTGAGTCAAAATATGTGGATGTTGACAAGGAGATATTTCCTACATGGTGGGTTACACTCCTGCCTGCAAAAGCAGAGCTGCTGCTGCGTGAACCAGTGTGCACCTACAGAATCACAGAACCAGGGAGAGTCGGAAGGGACCCCTAGAGCTCACCCAGTCCCACTCTCCTGCTAAAGCAGGGTTGCCCAGAGCACAGCACTCAGGGCTGCATCCAGGCAGGGCTTGAAAACCTCCAGAGAAGGGGACTCCACACCCTCCCTGGGCAGCCTCTGCCAGGGCTCTGCCACCCTCACCCCAAAGAAGTTTCTCCTCATATTCCAATGGAGCTTCCTGTGTTCCAGCTTGTGCCTGTTGCCCCTCATCCTGTCACTGGGACAGTACCCATTTACCATTTCATAGTCTGAACACACACAGAGGTTTCAAACCTGTGAAACAATGTCCTGCCTCAGGCCAGACATCACGTTTTCTCTCTATTTGCTCACCAGGTCTGCAATGGGGAGCAGGAGCATCCCACCTCTTCTCCTGCCCAGCAGCTGTTGGAATTATGGCAGACCAAGCTGAGTTCCCTCCCTGTGTCTGTAGGTAATAAGGGCATAACCCAGCTTTCTCCTTGGCCTTTTCCCCACCTCTCCTCTCACTGGAGCAGAATTCTTCCCCACCACCTCTCCCTGTCACTGAAGGCATCTCTGCCTGCGGCGCATCCCTCCCTGGGAGCAGCAGACATCGAGCCTTGGCAAAAATCACCTCTGTACTGACACGTTTTCTTCACTGAGAAGGAGAAAAGTGTATGTAAATATATTCAAACTATCAATTGCTGGTGACCTTGCAGTTGTAAGAAGCAGTGCTATTTTTCATTTGTCAGGCATTTCAGCAATACTAACTGCTTGGTGGTGAGATATAGCCGAAATCTCCGCTTAAAAGTTCCCCAATTATAGTCGATATGTCCAACCATTTGCAATGAAAATGGGAGCTTCATTTCATCCATCAGAGCCTAAATACCACCCTCCCTGTCCTCTGCTTTCCTCTCTGATTCCCTCTCCCTCTTTTTTTTTTTCCTTTTAATTTTATTTTTCATATCAAATTTGCTCTGAAATTTGCAAGCCGTTGCAGTATCCCAGAAGATCAGTGATCGCTGAGTGACGTAACGTCAGCAGCAGCGTGGCGAGAAGCGAGTTTGGATCGCTCGCCATCGCAGCCTGTCCCAGCACTGAGCCAGCTCTGACAGGGACGGTGTCGTGGTTTTGACCAATCAGACAGATGATGACACACACCCCCCCAAGGAAAAGAGAGGAGAGGAAAGGATCAAAGAGATTCAGGAGTTTAGAAAAAAAAACTAAACTACTTTAATGAAAAGATAAACAATAATAATATAATAATAAAAGAAAAAGAAAAATTAAAAAGTATAAAAGAAAGGAAAAAAAGTATACAGTCTCTACAAAACCGTATCAGGCTCCCAGGACGANAGGGCCTCTCTGCACCATCCCTGGGTGTGATCAGGTCTGACCACTGTGAGACGGAACAGTCTCTGAACAATGTGCTGTTCATTTCAGACTTTAGTCAGTTAGAAGAGGCCCAGCTGAAAAAGTAAAACTACTGAACAGAAAATTGGTTTGTTTTACCTCAAACCAGGACAGATGGATTTCCCTGGGGAAGTGGTGCTGGCACCCACTGCCCCCACTGCCCAGGAGGGGATGTCTGGCTCAAGGGGCTACTGGAGCTTTGCAGTCCCTGCTGGCACCCCGACCTGACCTGGCAAACCCTGTCCCTTTGGGCTAATGCACAGACACCACGCCTGACGTTCTCCTCCCAGCACTTAACTTTTTACTGTGGAAAATCCTATAGATTTAAGTTGCAGATTTAATTAATTTAAATTAATTAATTTAAATAATTGCAGATTTAAATAATTTAATTAAGTTGCAGATTTAATGTCACTGCAGGATTCTCTTGTTTTTACAGGTTTTGTCCAAAAAGTGAGTGGGTAAATTTGAAGAAGACAACTCCCTCAGGAAGCACAGAAATGCTGGGGAGGGAGGGCAGCCCTTCCTTCTGGGCTGAGCAGGGCTCTGGTCCCTCCTCTGCTGGGACCAAACCCCACCAGCACCTGGAGGACGGATGTGTCTTGCACAGAAACAGCCTCAAATGTTCGGTTTTCCACAAGTCACAGTTGAGGTCCCACCTCTGCCCCCGTGGCCAGTGTGAACGTGTCTCCCCAGTGAGAAATTAGCCCAGTGGGCTGGTTCCTGCTGATGTGGAAGGTCCCAACTTCTCGCTGTGATCACTGAAGGATTCCAAGGGAGAGACAAGCCCTAGAACATTTCAGAGCCTGCCAACAGCTCTTCTACAGCAAACATAAATTTAAAAATGTATCAGTGACAATTTATTTCTATGACATTTTTAACACTTCTGTCAAGCACACATTTAAATTAAAAATGAAGAAGAACTTGAAATAAGAGACGGGGGTGAACTGGAGCGGATCAAAGGAAAAGGCTCAATCCTTAAGCCACTGCTCCGTCTCTAATTCCCTGTCCTGTGACAAACACTCCAGTGCTGAGTGAAACCCTGCAAGATCTCTTAATATTTCTAAGAAGAACAAGTTACTGGTCTTGGATGTAGAATATCTTTGCCCAATTTTTCATAGCATTTTAGGATATTTCCGTGATTCATGTGGAAGGAACGTCACAACCTTTGTGCAATGGGATTCTGGGAGTTACGTGCTGGTGATGGGGTAACGTTGGGGTAAGAAGCAATAACACGGTAATGAAGGTGCTGTCGTGAGTAGAGTCACGTCTCGAGTAGAGTCACTACGTACTGAATGTGTGTAACTCCACCTTTACGAGCGGCTCTTTGGCTTTCCCTCTTCCTTACTTTACAAGAGTGTTACTGAGCTAAATTAGCCCTTCCTGAAAGTGAAGGGCATAGGAGCTGGAAAAAGATTAGAGAGAACATGAGGAGAGGATGGGCTTCAGGAAAATGAGAGACGTTGAAAGGCGAGAGCATGTCCTTGACTGAACTGCATTTTCCCAGCTGAAGTCACTCCAGGCGCTGATCGCATGTGTGTGCACAGGATGGGGAGGAAGTTTTAGGAACCATGTAGGGGAATTTCTCTGAGAATAGCATGGTGTATGGGTTATTTATTGGCAGAGCACTGGCAAAGGCGCCTCATGAATTAGTGCTGTAATGACTGCAAAGTCTTTTTAAGCTCAGAATTTCATATAATCATATAATCATATAATCATTTAGGTTGGCAGAGACCCTTGGGATCATCAAGTCCAACCATCAGCCCCACTCTACAAGTTCTCCCCTACACCAGATCCCTCAACACCACATCCAATCTACTCTGAAACACAGTCAGGGATGGGGACTCCACCACCTCCCTGGGCAGCTGATTCCACTGACTGACCACTCTCTCTGGGAAAAACTTTTTCCTCATGGCCAGCCTAACCCTCCCCTGCTGCAGCTTGCAGCCAGTCCCTCTCCTTCTATCGCTCACCGCCCGTGAGAAGAGACCAGCACCAATATCTCTACAGTGCCCTTTCAAGCAGTTGTAGAGAGTGATGAGGTCTCCCCTCAGCCTCCTCTTCCTCAGACTAAACAACCCCAACTCCCTCAATCCATCCTCATAAGCCTTGTTCTCCAGGCAACTTGTGTTTCACTCTTCTCAAGCTGGACTGCATCGGTGCTCCGTGGGATTTTTGCAGCCACTGGAGCCCCGTCCCGGGTTTTTCCTGAGGGGCTGAGGGTGTGGAGATCCCCCCAACCGCCCTGTAAGCCTCATACAAAACACATCCTCAAAAGCAGGGGCTCTGCTCCGGGAGTACAGAGCCCAGGATTAGAGTGCAGCCCCAGCCAGGGGCAGCCAGAGCCTTCAGGTTGTCCTGACAATAACCCCATCCCTTTCAGAGGTGGGAAAGCTGGCGCTGTTTTTTTCTTACCATTCCTAAATATTGATGCATTATGTATTGTTGCATCAGAGCAGTACAGAATAGCACATTCCACCCATTCTGTAAGCATTAGCCAGTCCCATTTAATAACTTTCCCATGATTTCATATCTAATGGTTTCTTGAGTCGAGGAATAATTTGCGAGTTTATTCAGCGTAGTAAATACACGTTTTTATATGTACACAGAGTCAAAACTCACAGTTGCATGGAAGAGAATAACTGTGTTTCAATTGATCTCCACTGCACAGCTCTGATTCTTATTCTTTCTATGTTTTCCATCTGGAAGCAGAATCCTTTTGCTCTGTTTAACATCAGTTTGTCCCGAGCAGGAGGCAATGGCTGGTTGGGCTCCTCCTGGCCAGGCTCCACGGCTGACACCCCATGTTGTCTCCCCACGTTTTTAATGTTAAACTGCTACAGGTTTAGCAAAGCAAGTCATTTGTCAAAATTGATTTCTGTTGTCGATGACTAATGCCATGGTAACCTGATGGTGCACGTGGGGTTAGACATGGGATTCCAGCTCGGCTGGGATTCCGCCCTTCTCCTCCAAATTGCATGAATTAATTAAAACAACAGCGTTTTCAAAATAAAAGCTGGTGACACATTTTGTGGTGGCATGTTCTAGAGATGCCCAAGGACAAGGTCAAGTGCTCGTGGGGTTTTTTGCCCCGTGAGAATGCCCATGTGAGGGACCGACCAGGGTAACTCTGGTGACCTGGCCATGGCTCTGGGAACGACTGCTCCAGGCCCGCAGCTCTGGGAGGGCGTTGTGCCCATCCAAAAGGTCCCACAGGAACACTCTGCCCATGGGTCTCCTGGCTGCACAACAGCCAGCAATTCTTCTCAGTATTCTGGCATATCAATATGCATTGCACATATCAAAAATTAAGACGCATTTTGGTTGTTTAAGTAAAACACAAGGACATGCCAGGTGCCAAACTACATTTCAGCTCCTTGGGCTGTGGGAACACTGGAGCTATCCAAAACAAGGCAAGAATAAATTACTACTTGAAGAGGAGATCTCTCAATTCCTGTATATTGGAAGAGGAGGATGCTGCCTCCTTCACTCACAGCTCCAGAAGTGGGTCTGCACCAGAAACACAAGCTGTTATTTGCCTTGGGTCATCAGGTTGTTTCCCCTCAACACCAGAAGACTGTTGGTAAGAGGGGTTTATTACAGCTGACAAAAACGCCAGCACCATCTCTACTTGTGCACACATTGCAGTGCAGGAAAATATCCCTTCTTTTGATTGGGTGCTGTCCTAAATTGTTGGTTTACATGATAAGAAAAATGAAGCTCCTCACTTACTTTAACTCAAAGGAGCAAATGGGATGGGTTTTGATGCTGAAGGATTGCGTGGCTCCTTCCCTGGAGTAACAGAAGAGGATGATTTACAGCAGCCTTCCAATACTTAAAGGGGGCCTACAGCAAAGCTGGGGAGGGACTCTGGGTGAGGGAGGGGAGCCCTAGGATGAGGGGGAAGGGTTTGACACTGACAGAGGGGAGATGGAGCTGGGATGTGGGGAAGAACTTGTTGGCTGTGAGGGTGGTGAGAGCCTGGCCCAGGTTGCCCCGAGAAACTGTGGCTGCCCCATCCCTGGAGGGGTTCAAGGCCAGGCTGGAGGGGGCTTGGAGCAACCTGGTCCGGTGGGAGGTGTCCCTGCCCAGGGGATGGCAGGGGGTGGCACTTGGGGGGCTTTAAAGTTCCCTTCCCACCCAAACCAGGCTGTGATTCTGTGAATTCTATGATTCCAATTACCCTGTCCTGGCCAGAGTCACACTCAAATAATTAACCTCTGGCTCTATCTGCATTGCCCCCGTATTCTTCATTTTCTCCTGAGAAACTTGCAGTAGATAATGTTTTCCGAGCAGAGGGGAGGACGTATTCCTTCTCAAAGGTGAGGTGACTAATCATTTCACAGCGTTAAGCAGTTTGAGATCATCTGATATAAAAATCACTATAAACATTTAATATTCTTATAGAAGTAGTGTCAGGGCTGGCTGCCTGGGAACCCGTCCCAGGAGAAAAGGGCAGAGATCAAGGAAAGTATTCAAAAGGATAATTAAATATTTAATAAAAGCCGTTAAATATTGTGGGCGAGAGTTACAGCCGGCATAAATCAAGATGACTCTATTGGTGGATCTGTGCTGCTTTATATCATGCAAAAGCAGCTGCTTGAGGGTGGTTTTCTAAAAGCCATTGATATGTGCTTGGGTTATTAAGATGTCTTCTAGAGCCTGGACAACATCAGAGTTACCATATTTCAGAAGACCTAATGAGGGAATCAGTGTAAAAATACATTATTGAAACTAAAATATTCTTATGAAGAAAATCTGTTTGAAAATTAAGCTTCGTGGACTGTGTGCTATAGATCTGGCACTGCTCACAGCCCCTGCGTTTAGTCACTGTTTGTGGTGGGCAAAGAGGCTGGAACTCTTCTGCTGCCCTGTCACGTGAAACAGGTTAAAGCAGCTCCAGCCCAGAGACCCCCGAAAATTGTGCCACCAGGTTTGGGTACCAGCCTGAAGAAGATCACTGTGTATATTCCTGCCTGGTGCAGCTCTGGTCCTGCAGCCAAAGGAAGACACGAGGCTTGGCAGATGTTCACCACCGTGATGAATGTTCCCACTTTGTCTCCAAGCCCACACTGGAGTTTGCGGCAGTCGCTGCCCTCATTTGGAGTCCGTGCAGCGCGGCCGGGCTCGTTAACTTGGCAGAGATAATGCTGCTTAACTACAGAGAGAGCCCTTCCAGAGTCCCCATATCTGGCCCGTTTCCTCCAACCAGCCTCCACCGGGCCGTATGTCATCTTTAATCCATCGGCACACGCAGAGAATAATTGGAATTATTCTTCATAATAAATCGGCTTGCATTGTAAAACAAAGAGCCAAATGCAGAGGTGAAGTGTAATAGGAATAAGTGGGTTTAATTGAGGTCAAATTGCTGTTACATGTCTAGGAGCTAAATGAAGCTGTAAGTTAAAGTGGGAGACAGCTTAGCATAACTCACACACCCCCTGGAGTTGTTTTTCATACCACTTCTCCTTTTTTCAGCCCCTTAATTTTATCAAATTAATCTGTTTTACATCCAGCAGCCTACATTTAACAGTAATATATAGGGAGTGGATATATGCTTTGGGAAATGAGTTTGTGACAAGTGCTGGTGCTTGCCCTGTGAATGCATGACCAGCACATGTAGGTTCTCCTCTGCCTATTGCTGAGCACTTCTGTTTGTTTGGGTTTTTTTTTTCATGTAAAAGGTAAAAATTGTGAAAATTTTGGTTTTGGGCTGTTGTATTTGGACACTCAGATAGAAAATAAATGTAATACCTTTATATAACATCCTTCTGCATCAGCCTGTATCAGTGAGGAAGAGGATTCCTTGCAGCCTGGTAACACTCCTGTCCGTGCTGGTTCCTCTTGACAAGGCTGATGAGATGGAAGAGGGATGACATCTGAGTCGGGGCAGGAGGACAAAATCTGATCTCCCAGCAGCAGGCAGCCACTGCCAGCACTGGTGTCCACTTTCCTGGCACAGTGATATAACTATAAATGTTAGAATTGTGCCTTTCTCAGCTCAGCGATTTCTTTTGTTGCAGTGAAATGCTGGATGATGACAGACAGAGTGCACCAGGAATGTACCAGCTCATCAGAGGTCTTGGCCAAATGCATGGAGGTGCCCTGAGGTTCATACTGTGGCTGGATTTCCAAGAGCCTTGACACCTCAAGCTAGTCAAGATTGGCTGCCTTGCTCTTCACAATCAGGTGTTACTTCATCTCTGGAAGAGTCCCACCACGCAGGATAACTTTTGCCAACATCCTGTTGCCTTTCACCATTGCTGCCTCGAGGTCAGAAACACCTCGTGTTCTCCAGCTGTGGCCATTTATCCTGAACAACCCCCAGGTGCTCACAGGACCTCAGTCCCAATCATTACTCTGGTGAGGAGGGGAGGTACACAGAGTAAATCCATGTTGTGTCCCCATGACCAGCAGCCACCACCCCTTCAAGGGGTACTTATGGCCTCCCCCACATAGATATGCATGTGGGAAGCCAGTAAGAATATTTTCATATTCTTTTCATATTCTGGCCCCAAGTGCTTGTGCCACTGATCTTCCGCAGCCGTTCCTGTAGGTGCGAGTTTAAGTCAGATGCTGTAGAGATAAATGAATTTGCAATTACATTTCAGTGCTGTCACGTGAATGTGTAAAAAATTAAAATAGTAAAAAATTGTTGAAGTGTTAGTGGTGGAGGCATCCACATTCAGCACGTGATTCCAGAAAACGTGAACTGTATGTAGTTGAAACCGATCCATTTCAGAAACAATGGAATGTTCTAAAAATCTATTCATCCTTGTATAGAGAAATCACATTTCTGTCACGTACCACAAATTCAGCTTCCAGCTTTTTGGCTGCTCCCTGGCTGTATGTTTAATTTTTCTTGAAAGTTCTTCGTTCTGCAAAACCGTTTGGCTGTCTCACAGAATCAGCCTCCTGACCTGATCTCTCACGCCCCTTTTTACTTTTCTCTGTACGGCTTTTCCAAATGGAACAAACCCACCCCCACCCCGCCTGAAACAACCTGAAAAAATAGAAGTTTTGTTTCCATGACACCCACAGATTTGCACTGATTCTTCCATAACTGAGGGGTCTGTACAAGTGACTCTCAATAGTCCCTCTTCGACTGACTCGGGCTTCACTTCAGTCTATGACTTAAATACATAATTTAAGGTAATGCTTAGTGTCTGCTGAGGTCAACGAGACTGAAATGTATGAAAAGTGAGTTTGCCGAATTAGGGTGGAAATAGAGCTAAGCTGGTCAGCCCTTAAGCCAACTAGTTTGAGCTTGAGCCAACCAGTTGATAGGGAGCAAGTTCATTTAATGTGCACAGGAAATAAAAACTGACCTTGAAATCACTGGTTTTTGGAAAGAAAAAAAAAAAATAGTAAAGCTGTTAAAAGTTGAGCCTTTGAATGTCACAAAGGTACGATGTCTATTTATAGCAACACATATAATTTTTGCAAAGCGCTCAGAGTTATTTAAAAGTCAATGAGAACGTGTCTGGGTTTCTGAAGGAGCGCAGCTTCTTGGAGACAGGGTCAATCAGGTAACACCACTGATCGGAACAACGTTCAGGAACCCCCCGGAGCTCGGCACAGACCTGGTGCGTCGTTGCTGATTCTCCACCAGCAGAGCGCTGCTTCTTTCGCTAATTCTGCTTCTTCCCTTCCCCTCTCCCTTCCTTTTCAGCTGAGCAGTGGCTGGGAGCCAAGAGGCCTGGCTTTTCCCCCCCGCCCTTGGATGTGCCCCGCGGAGGTTTGCGACCCGGCGAAGCCACGTCAGGGGGAGCAGGATGTGCCGCCGCGGCGTCACGCGGTACCGCGTTTGGGTAACCCTGACTCTCAGGCTGTTTAAAATGGAAAGGCTTTTCTCCAAACCACGCTGTGCTTTCATGTGTGAAGATGGTGCTGGGGGGTGGCGGGGGTGGGCTGCCTCTAAATATAGCGCCGCAGCTTCTTCTCAGCCTTTTCATGAGCTGTGGAGGACAGAGGTCCCCTCTAAAGAGCAGGCGGGGGGAAGACTGCCCAGGTAGAATATAATAATGCTCTGTAACAGGAGATGGATAGATCACTAAACACCGTGCTGTGATGTCAGGAAGGGATGAATAGTGTGTTATTTGGGAATTCCTCCTGCCTCCTCCGGCACGTCGGGAAGCTGAGAGGCAGTAAAACTTCCAACTGAGACTGGAAATGTGACCGCTCTAAAGCAACAGATTCATCACAGGACGTTTATTGGGGCCACACACGAGCCTTTCCCACCTTGACCTTTCTCCAGAGGCATTATCGCCATCGCTGGGATGTGTAGGATTTACCATTTATCTCACAATCAGACTTGATCCGGTGTAGGCAATTGACATTAGCTGGCCACTCTGTTTGCCCAGGAATACTAAGCACCACTAAGCCAGACATCACAAAAATCTCTCCCTTCACATTCAAGCCTCCTTCCCTACCCTCTTTATTTGTTTGTTTTCTAAATATAGGTTCCCCATCTGTTAGTTTTTTACATGACAATCTGCCTTGTTTCCATTTTATCCCTTACAGCATAGTCATAGCTGACACCAACTGAAATGCCCTTCCCTGGGCAGAAGAGGTTTGAAAGGTGAGGGTAGACCCTGCAAGACGGGGCACCAGGAGGGTCCCGCACAGACCTGCTTGTCCTTGTCCCATCTGCCAGGCAAGGGGACCTTCTGCCAAGAGCACTGGGGACCTCATCCCACTCCCAGTAGCCTCTGCTTCAGGTGCTATGATGTTGCCAGTCAGTTCTAAATCCACAGAACGTGTTTTATCCCAACTTGTTTTCATGCTAAAGCCATTACTGAGTAGACTGAACACCAGCTTTGGTTGTAGATGTGTGATGGAGGATGGAGGAGGCTGGGTGGACAAATGCTAGAGCTAACCACATCCCCAGCACTCTAAGGGATTCCAAAATTTGTTGTTGTCTATTCTTTAATTACTTTTAATTTCAAGTAGAAGCCCTTACCCACTTTGCTTTGTATAAAGTCCTTTGTTTCAACTCATTTCTCGTCAGCTTCTTGCCTTGTAAGAGTCTCCGTGAGCTCCCCTTCTGCGAGTGTGTGCCAGAAACCACAGTTCATCTGGACCCCGGTTTGGCCTCACTCACTGTCCTTCCCCAGGCACCTGTAGCTGGAAATGGACAAAGGTTTTTTTCTGATAGAGAAAGAAGTATTGGAGACACGGAAATGGCCATAAACTGGCACCAGATTTAATCAATTTTCACCTTAGGAAATACTAAAGTTAGAACCAAAACTCTGAAACTTAATTTTCAGAATCAGGAAGGAGATGTGGTGTGTGTTTTCTGATTTTAAGTAATTTCAGCATCTATTTTAATTATTTTAATTAAGAAATGTCTTCTAATTCATCTTTTCATTTCAGAGGCAAATGCTTAAGGAATGCATAAAACTGCAACAAGATGTATACAAGAGTATTAAAGGGTTAAACAAACATTTTGCTTGACCTGAAATGGCTTCTGGCTTTCTTGGAGCTGCCAGAACAATGAAAATGTCATTTATTTGCACAGCTTTAATTAAGCGACTGCCTCCAGTTATGATTTACGCTGTCATTCAGAAAATCAGACCTTCACACCGTGCTTCCTTTTTGCCACAGTCCTTAAAGACAACACTCATGGAGACAAGCTGGGGTCTGGGTATTCCAGCTTTTAGAGGCCAAGCTTGAGACAACTCCAGATTTCCAGAAACGCCTCTGCAAACGGGCTGCTGTAAAGGAGACCTGAGTTCCATGAACGCCGAGGAAGAATCACTGCTCCTCCTCTTGGAATGCTGGGCTGACTACTGTGATTGCAGCCAAGTACTGGAAACTGTGGATGGGGGAAAAGTGGCGGGTATTTAGTTCCTTTCACAGCAATGCCCAGTCCAGTTCCATAACCACCTCCTGTAGCACCACCTGAGGAGTCAGCCCCTTTGCTTTCTTGCAGTCGGAGGTGCTGTAGTTGTAATGAAGACTTCCCACATATTCAGATTTCCCAAAATACCCTTGTCATAGAATCATAGAATCATTCAGGTTGGCAGAGACCCTTGGGATCAT